>CAEFZY010017720.1:0-23275 GCA_903066815.1 Brachyrhaphis roseni | reverse complement strand
TCATTTGGTCATTCTTGTGGAAAAGGTTAAACAGATTCAGTGAAGATATTCAACATGCTGATGATAAAGAAAGTCGTATTGAATGTGTAAACTTTGGGTTTGTTTACTTTGGGGTTGTACTCTGCATTCCTGGCTCTCAGGGCAATCGTCTTCAGATCCAGTTTACAGCCCAGATTTACAGTAGATACGATGTTTCTAATCACAAACAGGAAAAAAAGCTGAAATAAATGAACTCAGAAAATGAAAACAGAAACACTGACCGAACTTAGAGATAACAGTTCACACCAACAGAGATGAATAAAAGCAAGGTAGCATTTAGCAGGAAGACCAGAAATACAAGATCTGATCATGTAACTCGGATGAATACGAGCCGTACTGCAGCGTCGGCACGATGCCTGAGCTCTCCGAGGCAGGAGTAGCCGGGGTCAGCGGGGTCATGGGGCCGATCGAGGTGCTGTAGAGCCCGGTGCCTCCTGGCAGCGCCGTGGTGGTCGAACCCGCCGCCGTCTGGGAGTGATACAGTTGAGGCGTCTGCCCCGACGCTCCTGGAAGGCCTGAAGTTTCAAGGATTTAAGGCTTTAATAATAAACCAAACTGCAGGGTTTATAAAGTTTTCAAGCATTTTCAAGGCAAGTTTTCAAACTTTTCCAGCACCACACTGGAGATAGAAGCTACAAAAAGAGACAGTTTCAATAATAATGTTTTGTGATAATCTACATTATCACAAGATAAACAAAATCTAACATTTTATGTTCTTAAATGTCTCCCTTACATGAACAAAATACTAACTTAAACAAAAAAATTCCCCAATTTAAATAATATTGTTTCATGTACAAGATACAAGCCAACCTCTATTTCAATCACACAGAACAATAAGTTATTGAGCCATCAGCAAATATTCATAACAATGAAATAATCTGAATGAAACATGTAAAGGTTTTTGACCAAACTTCTCAAATTAAACACAAAAAACAAAGAAAGTTACAAAATAAATAAACCTAAAAATTTTCTATGTTTTCTGGCATTTGATAAATAGAAATAATTTTGCTATAAATGTGAGTTTTTATTAGATGTATAAAAATATCTGCTTTCAACTGTAAATAAACTTTGGCGTTAGTTTGCACTTTATTACCAAACTGTGCAGTTTAAATATTAAGCACTTTCAGGGACTTTATACAGAAATCAAAACCTTGAAAACCCCTCAATGACTTCAAAGCATATTCAAGGACTTCAAGCACCCATGTGAGCCCTGAACTGATTAATTTTATCTGAGTGATCACAGTTACCTGCACTGGGCTGCTGCTGTTGCTGTTGCTGCTGCTGTTGCCTCTGCTGCTCCTCCAGGATGGACAAGCTGTTTGTGTTCTGCACAGGCTGCGGCGTCAGGCCCGAGCCGTAAGGCATCATGGGACTGAACATCGGCATGCCGGGGGTCATGGCACCCTGAACAAGGACACACATCATCACACAGACGGGACATTAGTGCCTGAATGTTACAGAAATCAATTCTGGGATGGATTCTATCGAAATATACATTTCTGTAATTGAGTATTAAACTGTAAATGTAAGAAGCAATTAGACAAAATCACACGCTGATACTTTGTACGTTTCGAGTTACATTTTGTTTTGTAGAACCACCTGAAACAGTGACTTTACAAAACTGAATTTAAAACCTAAAAAGCTGTTTTAAAGCAACCAAAAATAAACCCCATAAATGTCAAGAAAAAGGAAAGCTTATCCATATGTCACACAGGCCTGTCATGGTATCAAATTTTGCTGGGCAAGTTATTCCGAAAAATGATAATATTGCTGCTTTGAGACAATTTTCAGGTAATATAATGTCAAAATTACACAAGAGCACATTCCCAAAGATCGATAAACTTTAAATTTCAATGAACATTTAAAACTAGAACTGGAAGATATTTGAAATATACAAAATAATTCAGCAAAAATAACAGAAACAACTAAATTCATAAAATCTATATGAAAAGAAATAAAAGGGGGGGCAAGTTAGAATCTTTACTGGTCTAATATAATATTCTAATAGTCAGAAAAACTGAATTTATTTCATTTTTCTGTAACCAACAGTCATCAAAATGACATGTGACTGTAATCAGTCTTTTTACATTCTAATGTATTGAGATAACGCTGAGCTCTGACCTGAGGGGAGGCCAGCCCCTGAAAGGGCGGTATGCTGTTGTTCTGGTCCATTTCTGTGACACTGCCACCCGGGAGCAGGCAGTAAAGCTGATCTGAAGCTCTTCACGCAGCAGGTGTCTCCAAGCAGCAGGATATCAATGCAACAAAAACCACCCAATCCCAGCGCCTTGTTCTTTACTTCCTTATCCCTCACCTGAAAATGCAAACAGACACAATTTTCCTTTCAGACTCTTTACACCAGCAACACGAAACAATTGTATAGCAGTGGCGCCAAAGCGAACGTCTCTAATTGGTCATATTTACAGTCTGAAATGTTTTGCAACACTTTTCTAAACGTTTATGGCCCAAATTAAGATAATTAAATGGCGTGTCGATGCTAACGGCTCCCCAGCAGGGTGAGTTTAAAGCGTTATCCCTGTGAAACACACCAGCTAGCTAATGTTAACCGCAAAGCTAACATCAGCTAACGCGAAGCCGCAATAACTACTCGCTTTAAGTCACAGGGAAAACGCTGGTTTTATTATTCAATGAAGTTTAAAGTAACCACATTTTTAAGTCGACTTACACACTGGTCGTTCTTTGCATTAGACCGCAGTCTGTAGCCGAAATTAAGTTAGCTTTAGCTCCGTGTCATCCCGCAGGCTGCTCGTCGGCGCTAACCGGAAGAAGAAGCTTTATCTTCCGGTGAGTCAACAGTTGAGCGCAGACACAGCAAAGATGGCGTCGCTGAGTGACAAATCAGTTTGGGATGAAGTGGAAGACGGAATCGGGGAAGAAGTGTTAAAAATGTCCACAGAGGAGATAGTCCAGCGGACCCGACTCCTGGACAGCGAGATAAAGATCATGAAGAGCGAAGTGCTGCGGGTGACCCACGAGCTTCAGGCCATGAAGGACAAAATCAAGGAAAACACGGAGAAGATAAAGGTGAACAAAACGCTGCCCTATCTGGTCTCCAACGTGATCGAGTTGCTGGACGTGGACCCCAACGACCAGGAAGAGGACGGGGCCAACGTGGATCTGGACTCCCAGAGAAAAGGAAAGTGCGCCGTCATTAAAACCTCCACCCGGCAGACCTACTTCCTGCCGGTGATCGGGCTGGTGGATGCCGAGAAGCTGAAGCCCGGCGACCTGGTTGGGGTCAATAAAGACTCCTACCTGATCCTGGAGACCCTGCCCACCGAGTACGACTCCCGGGTGAAAGCCATGGAGGTGGATGAGCGTCCCACGGAGCAGTACAGCGACATAGGAGGACTGGATAAGCAGATCCAGGAGCTGGTGGAGGCCATAGTCCTGCCGATGAACCACAAGGAGAAGTTTGAGAACCTGGGCATCCAGCCGCCTAAAGGGGTTCTGATGTACGGCCCACCTGGCACCGGGAAGACCCTCCTGGCCAGAGCCTGCGCAGCTCAGACCAAGGCCACCTTCCTGAAGCTCGCAGGTCCACAGCTGGTCCAGATGTTCATTGGAGACGGAGCCAAGCTGGTGAGGGATGCCTTCGCCTTGGCCAAGGAGAAAGCCCCCTCCATTATCTTCATCGACGAGCTGGACGCCATCGGGACCAAGAGGTTCGACAGCGAGAAGGCTGGAGACAGAGAGGTCCAGAGGACCATGCTGGAGCTGCTCAACCAGCTGGATGGATTCCAGCCCAACATGCAGGTCAAGGTAAACGAGCTGCCACCCACACAACACAGTCAACAGGAAAACACCCATAGATTTTATTCATTTTAGGAGATCGGTGATCGGCCAATACCTATAATCAGATCTTATCTACTTCAGCAATAGTCCAAGCACCAACCTCTGTCCTCTTTTTGTTCCACTTTGAGAGACTGACAGACCGGTCCACCAGACAGGCAACAACAGTCACTGTCAACTCATTGGCTTTATTTGCTTTATTTAAGACATTTCAGACAAAAATCATCAGGTCAGGCTTTTTAAAGATCAGCAGTCAGCCAGAAAAGTGCAATAAGTGCAGCCCTAAGGAAAACATATGACATCCTGTATATATTTAGGTCTGTCACAATAAATAATAAATCAATTAATTGGATGATAAATTAAAACAAGCTCAATAATTTAAATTTTTAAATCATTTGTATGATTTATCATTTTTCTCTTGTCTCTATTTCCACAAAAAACTGGGTGATAAAAGTTTTCATTCTGGTCTTTTTGGTGTCAATTATCACTTTTTGTTTTGTTTACATAATTCATTTTATTGTTTTGTTTATTTAAAATGTCTTCCAGTTTCAGTGTTAAATGTTGATTTGAATTTAAAGTTGACTGATCTTTGAGAACGTGTTCTTGCATTATTAAGCCTTTACCATTATATTATCTGAAGATGGTCTCAAAACAACAATATTATCGTTTATTGCAATAACTTCTAGGACAGTTTATTGTCCAGAAAAATGACAGGCTTATAAATAAGTAATCAAAAAGTATTATTGTGTCAATTCTCCAGATCTCTATCCAACTACTGGGAGAAAAAAATGTACAATAAAATATAAATTAAGCTGAAAATACCAGAATATACATTAAAAAAAACCACACTTCTGTATTCTATGCTTTTAAAATATTCGTAAATTTAAGTTAAATTACATACGTAACCATTTTTTCTCTTTTTAAGCCTTTTTCTTATGCCAATAAATTCTTCACTAATTGGCTCTGACACAGTTGAGGCATTTTAGGAATTAAAATTATGGAATAATATAAATATTGCCAATAAAATGTTGAACAAATTACCTTTTTAACTTTTGGTGTAAATCAGATAATTGACTTGGAAAAAGTTAATTCATGTTAAGTTTGATTTTGTTGAATAAAAAAAAAAAAAACAGTAGCCATCCTGCTTTGAAATAGTTATTCCCCACAAATTATAATTTAAAAATACTAGTTAAATTCTCAGTTAGAATAATACATTTATCAGATTTTTGATTGTTTTGACCTTGTGTTATTTGGTAAAAATAATTTCAAATATCTTCACCTTCATCAAAAGTGATGATATTATTTTAGGAAGGTGGCGATATGTAAAGAGTAAATAAGACATTTAAATTGATTTTAAAACTTCTGCTGATCAAATATATCAGTTTAATCAGACAAAAATTTCAAAAATGTTTATTTTTATTGTCCAGTAACCTAAAAATGGTCATTATATATTTTAATCTGATGATTAAAAGACAATGCACCCAGATTTTACCCGTGTTTTTTTCAGGTGATTGCTGCCACCAACAGAGTCGACATCTTGGACCCGGCTCTGCTGCGTTCGGGTCGTCTGGACAGGAAGATTGAGTTCCCGATGCCAAACGAAGAGGCCCGAGCGCGCATCATGCAGATCCACTCGCGCAAGATGAACGTGAGTCAGGACGTGAACTACGAGGAGCTGGCCCGCTGCACCGACGACTTCAACGGCGCGCAGTGCAAGGCCGTGTGCGTGGAGGCCGGCATGATCGCGCTGCGCCGCGGCGCCACCGAGCTCAACCACGAGGATTACATGGAGGGAATCCTGGAGGTGCAAGCCAAGAAGAAGGCCAACCTGCAGTACTACGCCTAACCGCGTCTGTTTGTCTGAGAGTTATTATTTTCTGATTGTTGAGATAATTGTTAAACATTTAACTGATTTTCTTGGGTTAATAAAAAGAGGGAAAAAGTAACTGGCTGGTTTGTTTGTTCCTTTTGGTTTCCACAGTAAAACTTACTTAATATAACATTAATAACATGTTGAGTCATAAATGTATAGTTCTAACACTTTATATAATAAAATAAGCAGAGCTCTTTTAAAAGCTCCAGTTTGTTACATGAAGGAAGTGAGTGGTCTGTTTTCTTCACCTGAGCACAAACTGATTTTCTTATCAGATGCAGCAGAAAACAAATCTTTTGTTTCATCATAAATGTATAATTGGCACATCAGAAATTAAAATATAATTCACAAATCCCTCAGGTGAAATAAACCTGAAATATTTTTAATACGACCAGCTCAATTCCCTTCCATCTTTAAAGTGTTTGGACATTTAATAGTTAGATTCATAACACCATCAGTGGGGTTATACATCGGTATGCAAGTTCAAAAATAACTTATTGATCCCAAATGGAAATTAAATTATGTTGCAGCTCATTAGAAATAGATGATCTCCTGTAGCAGTCTGTGTTACAGCAAATCTGAAGAAACTTCTGACTGAAGATACTCTGTATTCTCAACAGTCTCATAAAAACAAGGTAATTTCAGTGACATTCAGACATTTGACTTTTTCTTTTCAAATCCATTTACATATTAAAACTAAAGCTCTGCCGATGGAAAGTTTTACCTCAACAGTAAGTCAGGTTTGTCCATAACTTTATTGATTTTATGAAGAAAATTATATAAAGTTAAAACTATAAAATATGCTATATAATTTTATGGTATCGATCGATATTAGTCATATTTTAACAAAGTGGCATCTGTTATATAAATAAAACTGGGCCAATATTAATAACCGATTCTTATCTCCACCCTGTCTGTTTCTGGTCATTTCTTAGAGATTCAGAAGTGAATCTTGAGTGCAAAAATAAGCAGCAGACGAGGAGAGTTCCTGAACTGTTTATATTTATTAAGAATGTAAAAAGAACAGCTGAGCATGTTTCCTTCCAAAACATCAGAAATCATCCAGAGGAAGAGTCTAGGCCAGGCGGGGAAAACAGGAATGCTGATCCAAAAGAAGGCCGGCGACTAAATAAACAGAATATTTGGGACCAAAGAATTGACAGAAATCCTCCCTCCAGTTTGGAGCCAAACCTACATGGCAACTTTGTCAACCTGGGGATCAATTTATGTAAAAAGCTGAAGACAGAGAGGAAACTGAAGGCAGACAGAAACACTGCGTCCTCTCTAGTCCTTCCTCAGCGGTATCGTCTGCTCGTTGATGCCGTCCTTCGTGATGACGCAGACGCGAAGGGCGTCTCCGGTGTAGACGTCTCTCTCTGCGGCCGAGATGAAGACGTCTTTGACCAGCTGCACAGCTTTCTCCTGAGTCAAAGGGACATGCTGCACACCCTCCATGTTCTTGAACCCGATCTGTGAAGCAGCATTTTGGAAAGAGTCAGACTGTGTTCATATTGAGGATAAATAAAATGGTCTGTGTGTGTTTTTATCAACCTGGTTGTCTAGCAATGGCTGCAGCATGGCGCTGGCGGACCCTCCGGCCTTGTAGGTGTCTCTCTGGTAGGAGCCGACCGGGTCGAAGCTGTACACCGCTCCTTTACCTACGTTGCACATATTCCAGGTTGTACACAGAAGAAAATAAGGCCATAAGACAAGCTTTATGCGTTAATAAAACAAAATAATGTACGTAATAATAAATACCCTGACTACTGCTGGAGACACACAATGGAGAACAAAATATTTCTACTGATATTGATCAGTAGATCAATATAAGTATTGATCTACTGATAATACTGATGTTGACTTGAGAACAAGTCTGAGTTGTTTTTGGAAGAGTTAAAAAATTACTGGCGTATTTAATGACGCTATTTGATGAAGGATAACTGTTAAAGGGACGGTGTGAAATACCGTCAAAATAATTTCTGACCAAATTCCACAAATTATGAAGGAAAAACCTTTATAACTACAAAATAATAACAGGTCTGCAATTGTTTTAGTAATTGATTAATTATCAACTACTCTGACGATTAATCGGATAGAAAAAAATTTCAGCGAATCACTTTTTATACAATATTACAAATACATCAAAATATGCAAATTAATGAAGGCTTCAATAAGAAAATAAATATTTTATTGCCTAAAATGAAATAATGCAGCATTCCTTTAGTGTACGCTTGATTATTTGTAGCTAAGGATGCATCTGCAGCTTAAAGAAAAACACATTAACATTTAATATATACATTTTTTTTGTACAGCTTCAGCTTAATTACTGCCATCAGAGTGTGGTATATCAGCAAATAGGCATTTACTGGGTCTATGTTAGTTGAAAATTATTTTAATAAAAAATTCTTAACGATTACTTTGATGAATCATCTTAGCCAGAGCTTTATTTGCTTAAAGATATGGCAGTAAGATGTGAAGTTTGACCCATTTCATACAATTCTTGCTCTGAAGTATATAAAATACAACAATGAAGCCAGCTATGTGCACTGTAACATGTATGTCTAACAGCAGAATAGCTGAACGGTTTATACGCTAGAACATAAGAGCCCACCTTCTTCATCCAGACCCCCGATGATGTTGTAGACGTAGTAAGGGAAGAACCTCCGGCTGTACAAGATGGTGGACAACATGGCTGCGATGGCTCCACTGGTCATAGTTTTGTTGTTTGAGTGTTTGTACATCTGAGAAGAAGAGAAATATTATTATATAACTGAATATAATATTTAAATCACTGTGGTATTATGATTTACATTCCTTCTTTATCCAAAATTTATTGTAATTTCCACTTGCACATGCAAAAAGGAAAAACTAATGACTTACACTAAAAATGTTTTAAAGAAAAAATATCCAATATGTCCAGTTTATTTTATGTGTATAACTTTGGTGCCTAAAACAAAACAGGTGTCTGATTTTTTTTCTCTTCCACCGCATCATACAGCATTTTGTGAATTTGGTAAATTCAAGCAAATGCAACGTTGACAAGTTCACGCAGAACAAATTGTTTATAAAGCAGGATAATTTAAAACCCCAGTGAAACCAAAAACAGCTCACCTTTAGCCTGGCGTCAATGATTTTTGTCAGCGTCAGACAGTCGCCATGGAAACCACTGCAGCCAATGACAGTAGTATCTGTCCTGTTAGTATGTGAAAACACAAAGACTGGAATTAGTCACTTAAATATTAACATCTTTAATATAAAAAAATAAATATACATTTAGCAATATACATGTCCATTTAGCACCAAAAAGATAATGTGATGGGTTTTAAAAGCGTGTTGTTATAACTTTTACTTCAATAAATACCACAAAATATTATGTTAAACTTTTCATTTCCAGCCATTACTGTTAAAAGGACAGTACTGCAACGTGAGAAAAAGCATTTGGTTGGATTTAAGTCCATCTTTACGCTTGCTGGGAATATTAAATGCCATCTTCTAATGAGTCTCAGGACATAAAGACAACATGTCAGCCGAGACGTGGAGCTTTTTATCGCTGTCAGTCTTCATAACATCCATGATGAGAGGAGTGACTTACAGCTTGTAGCATTTCGGGGAGTCGCGGCTGTGGATGGAGTAGCCTTCACTAAGCCTGGTGTCTGACGCTACGATGGCAAAATCTTCTCCAGCAACAGCTAGTACGGTTCTGAGAAGAAGAGAAGAAACCGGTTAGCTCCAATATCCCTAAAACATCAAGTGAACACAAACTACTGTAGCCTAGCTAAAGGATGCTAACAGAATAGATTCGAAACTGAAAGTGTTGCGTTTATTCCTTTCTTCCTTTTTATGACCTAACATCATGAATCAAATAAATACATTACTACACCGTGGAACATCACAAATGTAAAGTTTATACAAAAACCTGATTTATTAACTACAGAACTGGTTTGCTAAAAGTAACCGGATAGCATAAGTAGTATGAGCTAGCTTCGAGGCTAATCTGACATTAACATAAAATTTTCACTGACCCTCCGTTGAAAGCGTAAGGTGAAAATTTGTGCTCTACAGCGCCGGCATAATGATACTCCTTCATCTTCCCAGGGCCTCCAAAACCTTGAGCAGAAAGCATCTCGGAAACAAAGCAAGGGGGAAAACTCAGCTTCCCTCGGCTAAACTCGCTGTATCACTGCAGTATGGCAGCCTCTTCCTCTGCACTCATCAACCGCCCGTCTGCTGAGGCTCACAGCTGACCAGCGCCCCTACAGGGTGATTGAGGTACAACATGCAATTCAGCGACTACTGGATTACGGACTTTTGTTCTTCACAATTACTTCATTAGCGCTACCAGATCTGGTTGTCAGACGTTTTCTGGTATAGCTAAGCTCAATAATGAACACGTTAGAAGTTAAAAAATTTATACAAACCATCAGTGCTAGTTCTTCCATAATATTAATATACATATTATATAGCAGAGTGGGGAAGCCCTTTCTACTACTATTTGATGTAAAATTATGACAGCACTTGATTTTGTGGAGGTAATCACCATTATTTTTAAGGGACTCTTCTGCTCTTCTTATTCAATGAAAATAACAGTGTAACATTAACACTACTAATTTTATTAATGAGCAAAATCAGAGCAGAGATATTTGTGAATTTCAAAAATTTTAATTTTGTAATTAGTTGCATCTTAGATTTTGTGCAAATCACCAACATAAACACTATAGCTTAGCGTCGATTTAAAAAATGACTGTCTCACATAACTCAACATCATGACAGTGGATAGGATTTCCAAATATTTTCAATTTTAGCCAAACATCTGTGGATTACAGAAAATTAAAAGACCAAGTAAACACTAGATTATAAAAAAAACAATTTATGGTCACATTGTTACTTTTGTGTGAGCATTACAGAAGAAAAGTAGCACCTGGCAACATAAACGATATAGAGAAGTTTATATTTTCCTGTTATTGTGTAACTTACCTGGTGATCAAACTTAAACATTGTGCAGATCAGTTCAAACAAATATGAAGTATTTGTTTGAACAATAAATACTTGTTGTTCAAACAAGTATTAATCTGAAGTATAAGTGTATATTTCAGATTAAGGTATTATAAATTCAAAACAAAATTATGAGACAAGTAAGCAAAAAATAAAATAGGTTTAAGGTATTTAAATCCCAACCTCTCAATGTGTAATTATTTTGCAGTTATTGGCCATTTTTACCTTATTATTGAACATCAATGTTTATTTTCTAAACATTAACAGTTACCATTTACTAATGTAACATTTTGACTGCCAACTTAGCTCTAATTTTGTTTCCAACATGATACACATGAAAAGGGAACAATTAGCCCTTTAAAGTGGCTTTTATTGTAAAAAAAAAAAAAAATACAATTCATTCACTGTGACATTAGAGACAACAAATAACTATTTAACAACCAGTTTACAGGACAATATAATGCAAACATAAAATAAAAACATCAAAACACTACATTTAGGCTGATTCCAAAATCATTATGTCAATGTAAACAATGTTAGAGTAATTACCTTTAGTGTAATTACAAGTGGTTACAAGAACAGTGAATGTTGGAGAAACTTAAATCTGAAATATAGTTAAAACTTAAAACTCCAGTGTCCGTAAACACACAGGAAGAATAGCACCACTTATTTAAAAAATATTGACCCAGACTGCTTTCTCAGTTAAGGAGTCATTAAAACCAAACCACAGATAATAAGACATAAAACACTAAAATTAATTTTTTAAATTTGAATGACATCAGTAGATCCTTTAAAACCCTGCATTGAGTGAGTTTAAATGAGTTTCAGCATCTGATTGTTTTATTATAACAGTGTATAACAACAGAAATGTATGGAGAGAAAAAGCATAGTTCACTGGGAACCATTAAGTTTTCCAGTCATAGTAATTAATTCAAGGTTTTGTAAAAATAAACTAAGCTCTTCGTTACCAAGCAACAGAAGGTTAAGCGTTCACTTAATTTTTTATTTTGCTTTTCTTAATTAAATACAGCGTTTTAAAGAACACAATGTCCAAACAAAGCTTTATTTAAGAAATATAAGAAACAATTTACATTTTCCAGAAATGTTGACAGAGGATTTGTGCACAAATTAACAAAATTTTTACGTTGGTCATTTCTGAGCCGACTTAGACTTCTTCGGTGTTTTTACTCCTTTCTTTTTGGGTGTTGTGAAGTCTTTGTCACAAACCTCACACACCCAAAGACCTGAGAAGACAGGATGAATTGTTGAGCACAAATAAAGACAAAAAACAAGCATAAAATGGTTAAAGAGAATGATAGATAATATTAAAAATGTCGTATTCCGTAAAATTCCTAAAGGATCATCAAAAAAAACTGAGACGAGTCACCAGGTTGTTTAAGCTTTATGGAAAAACACAAACATAAAACCTCTTTGTTCAATTTAGCTGAACCTAAAGTCTTAGAGAAAGTGGAGAAAATTAACATTCAATATGCAGATAAATGTTGGAGAGAAAATCATATTTATGTGCATCCAAATCAACAAAAAATAGTTTTATAAGAAGATGAATATTTTGAACTGAACCCAGAAACTGCAGTGTGATTTGAAGAGATCCCCTCGCAATCTGATCAACAGCAGGGTTTCCCCCAGTGTTTTATAAGCCTGGCGGGTCACCAGGCTTCAGTTGTGCCCCCACCAGGCTAAGCATTACTTATTTAAGTCTTCTTAAAATGTTTGCGTTTCTTAAGATTTTATAGTTGGTGTTCAGGTGTTAATCTTTCAATAACACCTAATTATCAAGTGACATTTTCAAATTTCCTGTAAAATGTAAATGTTTTTAACTCAAAAACATGACGGGCTGCTGGATGAATGACTGCCGAGAGGCCAACCACCGGGTTTAGCAAGTTTTCTGAGGGAAACCTTGAACAGAATGGGTTTTTTATTATAAACTTTAAATTTATTACACTTTATGGATTAAAATAATCAACCTCTGCCATTTCTGAATTAAATAGTTTTTTTAAAGACTGGCAACGATTCTGCATTCAGGTCACACAGCGACCAAAAGTCTGAAAGAAAATCTAAATATCTTTCAATAAACATTTTCCTGCTTACTCTCATTTCAAGTGTTGAGGTTTATTAGTGATAATAAAAACATATTTTTATGAGTCAATTCTTCATAATTATGAAAATAAATCATTAGCGCTCTGACTATTCTCTGTCTAACCCAAATCCTTTATTCTAAATTCACTGGATTTGAACAGAAGCTACTGCAATTCATGCACATATAAGAAATAATATCTACTTTCTCAAAACGCTAAAAGCGCTTTTTGAACTCTCAATTTTCTAGACAGAGCCACTAACATGCAGCTGCAGAGGCAAACCAGTGAACAGTTGTACTGGTTAGTACATTTATATTTAATCTGACGCAGCCATTTTATTTTGCACAACAAATAAACGATAATCAAATTAAACTGATGAAGAAAAACAAAACATGACTGAACCCCCGCCCACCACACAAAGCCGTTTCTCCTCACCTGTAGGTATTTCATCCATGCCCACGCAGAAGGTGTGGTAGCCGCGGTCACACTTGTCACAGAACATCATCTCGTCCTCATGGTGCGGCTGGCGGCACACGGTGCACGTCTTACACTCCATGCACTGCCAGCGGTACGTCTGGATCACGCTCACCAGCTCCCCGCTCATGTCCAAGCAGGACGGATGGCCTGAGGTTCACAGACACACAGACGAGTATGCAGGGCAGAACGGTGGAGGACACAGACAGAAACACAAACAGAACAGAAAAAAGACGTGTGTGAACAGACCCTTGTACATCTAGTTAAAGGTGCAGCTCTGCTGTTTTAAAGGTGACCTATTATGGTTCCTGGAACTGGTTAGGACAGGTCTACAGCCCATATATTTATTGAACAAAAATCATTCTTAGATGACGAGAATTTAGTCTCATTATCCTCCTTCCAGACTGAGATGCTTTATGGCCTCATGTCACTTTAAAGCCAAATCAGCTCCGGCTGGCCACGACCTTTAATCCTCAACGTTTACATTCACACGTTAAAATTAAATTTCAATTCTAATTCAAAGACGCTATTGATCCCAAAGGGAAATTAAATGTTGTTTTAACTCGTTTAAAATGGCCGCAAACTGTTATACAACTGTACATCTTTGAAAAGCAGAAGTGGAGCCTCCTGCACAACCAACAAGAATGCAGCAAATGGTTTCTGGATGGTAAGTAAACAACGAAACACTTGTCTTTTCCAGCAGCCATTGTACATCAGTAAAACCAGCTGACCAAACATGCTGGAGCTCGGCTGGGGCTGCTAGGTAACAGTGTCTGTTGTTTGTGACTGGCGGTTTTTTTAACATCTCATTTTCCAAACACCAAAGAAATTAACTTGTACCAAAAAATGCTGGGAGCTTTTTTTTTTTTTTTGAAGCACTTGATCTGTTTTTAGAAGCAGTTTAGATACAAATGGAAACATAAAAACGTACAAAATATGAATTTGTATAATAGGTCCCCTTTAAATGAGCATATTCATTTGGATTTTTACTGCAGCTGTAATACAAAATATCACGATTCCTGCTGAGCAAAAATGTCTAATTCTAAAAAATGTCAAACAAATGTCTACAAAGCCTCGTATCAGGCAAGGATTACTACTAAAAATAGAAAAAGAATTGAAACAAATTAGATTTTAGAACAATAACACGTGGACTATTGTAAATAAACACATAAAACTAATACTTTCAGAGTCATAGCAGAACAAAGAGCAGGAAAAGTGGCGATAAATGGCAGCTTGCAGACTCACCGCTGTTATCACACTGGGAGCAGTGAATGAGAGCCTCCGGCCTGCCTCTCCTGTTGGCCTCTTTACCCTTCTGGCAAATGCCACAAATAGCATTTGGAATGACCTTAGGCTGCAAGGGCAGAATAACGCTATAAAACCAATCAAACATTTGAATTTTGTAGTCATGGATATCAAGCAGAAGAGGAAAAAAAAATACTTTTTTTCTACTATAAAATATAATCACCTGCTGCATTAAACAGTTAGTTTGAAATTTCATTTTAGGACTCAATTAATTCAATAAAATATCCATATCAACACAAAAACTCCTCTCTGACCACATCAGTATTTCCATTTGACTATAATATAGAAATGATCAGTGATAATTACAGATGTGACAAATTATCTGTCATAAACGCTAAAAGAAAAAGTTCTGGTAAAACTTGCAGCCTAGTTTTTAAAGAACACAAAAAAATAGAAAACTTATTAATCAATAATCTCACAGGTGACAAGAAGCTTTCCACCTTTTATCAGAAATCAAATCAATATAATCTACTATAAACACACACAAAAACCAAAACAGCAAAGTGCCTTCCTCCACTGAAATAAGAAACAAAGTGAACTCTTTCTTTATATTTTTTAACAATATGTTGATGCACCGAAGTAATTTAACCCAAAAAATTAAACTACTGTAGCAAATTAAAGGCTTCCATTCTCACAAAACAGAAACTAGGAACTTATCTAAAATGAATATGCAGTTTGTTGTTAACTTGGCAAAACTGGGTGAGATTTCTAAAAGATTTGCACCTAAACAAGAAAGCACAGTTTGCTGTGAAACAAAAGTATTTCAGCACCAAAATGACAACTTTCAAAAAGCCTTTAGCTAAATCTCCTGCATGAAATATTCTTGAAATGTTGGAACATTTAAAACACTCAAGAAAAAAGCTGAAAATTAAACAAAACTATCCAGGGAGAAACTAAAACTCTGATCAGAAACAGATCAGAGTTTTAGTGTTTTGTTCTTCACCTCAGAAACTTAACAGATCATTTAAAACCACTTTGTTGTTAAAATACTATTTAAAAAGTTACAATAAACTCCAAATATGGAGGATTGTGAAACAACATGAACTATAAACTGCTTTGGAAAAGAAAAACGTTGTGAACGTTTCCACCTTTTGTCACGTCGCAATAAACCTTAAAGCATTTTATTGGTAATTTATATGATATTAATGAATAACTGAAAAGGAAAACAAAATAGAGCATTAGTTAATATATCTTCACAATTATGCATTAATTTGTGTGGACCACATAAATTCTGTATAACATGATTTCTTTTTTGTTTTAATGTAATAAAATGTGGAAAAATTTATGGTTTTGCATAATTTGTACCAACACATGTGGCATTAATCAGAAAAATATAAACTGATTAGATTAATTTTTTTTTAAAACTGAAAAAGGTGTAAGATTTGGTAAATATAACCCCCCCCAAAAAAATCAATAAAAATTAATTTGAAATAGACAGAAAAGCTAAATATCTTTCAAATTCAAAATTAATCCCAAATTAAATAAATAAAATTCTGCTTATTCTCATTTCAAGTGATTACTTTTATTAAGTTAATCTGGATTAGTCTTCAGATAATAAAAAACTTTTTTACACAACTCTGGAAAAAATCAAGAGACCACTTAAAATGATCAGTTTCTCTGATTTTAGTTTTAATAGGTATATGTTTGAGCAAAATGAACATTGTTCTTTTATTCTATAAATTACTGACAACATATTTATTTGTTGAAAATGAGAAATGGTCAAAATAACAAAAAACTGCAGAGCTTTCAGACCTCAAATAATGCAAAGAAAACAACAATACTAATGTTTTAACTCAGGTTCAGTAATCAGTATTTGTAGGAATAACCAGGAGGTTTTCAATGGGGTTCAGTGCAATGGGCTCTTAGTTTTATCCAGAGCTGTAGTTCATGAAGTATTTACGAATCTATTCTTCATGATTATTAAAATAAATCCCACGCAGCGCTCGGACTATTCTCTGTTTGACCCAAACTGTCTGGAGATCTTTTGCAGTGAAACTGGAAAAGGAGCAATCCATGAAACTGCATCCAGCTCGTGTAAATATCCTTTATTCTAAATTCACTGGATTTGAACAGGAAATATTGCATGTCATGCACATGTAAGAAATAATACCAACTTTCTCAAAACGCTAAATGCTTATTTTTTAAAAACTGTAATTTTTCTAGATACAGTCACGTTGCTCTGACATGCAGCTGCAGAGGCAAACAAGTGAACAGTTGTACTGGTTATATAGAAACATTTATATACTGCTGGTGTCACAGCTGGTTGAAAAGTTATGATGTAGTTTAGACATTTAAATTCACATCTATACAAAACTGCAACCAGTTCCTGTCATTAGCAGGGAGAAATCAGCAACAAGGTAAACAAAGGCTTTAAAACCGCCCAGTTTTCTCTGGTTGTATGCAGCCTCTCCCCCACGTATTGCTGCACTCTGCTAGCAGAAAGAAAAATAAAGTCAACTTTGAGTCAGAATATTATTTAAATCTACTTTAAACTCTTCAACATGAACATGTTTCTGGTATAACCCAACTCCACCTGCTTTTACGTTTGTCAACGCTACCAGAGTTACAAAAAATCTAAATATATTTACTTCTTAAAACACTATATAGTCTTAAAATATAGAAATAATACTACTATTACATCTTCCTCCTTTTAAGAGGAAAAGGATAGTGTTGTAGTGACCTTACTTAGAGAAACTTTGACGCACTGAACGTTGCAACAACCAGCCAGAAAACGACCATCCCCACACTACAAAGCTGAGCTTAAGTCAAATGGACGCATTCAGGTCCTTCATACTCACCTAAGAGCTGATTTATCCACACATTTTACATGTTCTCTTTTAGTTTAATCTAAAAAAAATAAAACACAATGACCTGCAAGGGAACACGTTACCTAAGCTCGACCAAAGATTTAAGGGTGTTGGAAAAAGAGAAGCACATTTTTGGCTCCGTCAATCAGCAACCTCAGCTCAGCGACAGTGTGAAAACGGTCTGAAACACTTCAAGAGGACAAATAACGTCCAAACCGAACCGCTGTCTCAACTCATTAACAGTCTAGAAAGAAAGTGTGCTATGTTGCTAATGCAGTTAAACGTAACTCCGACTAGTACGACTTTTATGGCTCATTAGCTTAACAATGGATACAAGGCAGTAATTAAAATAACTTAAAATATCTTTCTTTGAAAAATAAATAATAATTTTACTCCATATTGCTGTTTTTTGTATTGCGTTATCCAGCTTAAAGTGAAAATCTTTATGATTTGACCTCATGGAGAAACATGTAACTTATAATTCAGGTTTAGTTTGTCCTGTCTGTTTTTCAACACAATTAAATGAAGCTCCTCTTTGCACCATCATATTGAGGACTGGGACGCTGCAGACTGGAAATATTCACTTAAATTAAAACTGCACTGGAGTCGTTTGGTCTTTTTGTACTGCTAAGGTTAAAAGCTTTGGCAGAGTTAAAATGGATCAGGTGGAAGAGTTTCCAAGGCTAAACCAGGACTAGCTACACCCCAAAAACACTAAATGTCTACCCAGGTTATTATATTTGGCTTGTTTTCCTACAAAAACACATCAATATATCCATAATTGAAGCTAAAAATCTTGGTTCCAGTAACAGTTTGTGTTTGGGAAGACATTTGTTAATGTCAACGTGGATTTCTGATCACTAAATTGCATTTGTAATTATATAGTAAATGTATTTTTTCACTTTATCGGAAAACACAAATTATTAACAGACTTCTATGTAATGCAAGGACCAGGTTGGCTATGCAACTTGAGGCCATAAAAAACACGGATCTGCACTTTTCTGAAGTCGGTTTTGTTAAGAAGAAATTCTCACTGCTTCTTGGCATCAATCAATAACCGAACATAGAACCAATCAGTAAATAATACATCTATCTGCTGGGAAAGGTTCACTCCATTCTCATTCAGTGGGATTTTTACTTTGTTTTCAAGCCATATTGCATTTTATAAGTGAAGTATTCCTAAAACTGTGGTTTAAAATAACATATCACTGATTTATTGAATGTAATTTTACCAAATCTGGAATAATAATAAGCCTGCAGGTCGTGGTAGTCGGGGTTTCATTTAATCAGTAAGGATTAGTGTGCATGGCACACTTCAGAGACAGACGATAATATTATCTACAGTGATATACTTTATAAAACCACCACAAAATGTATGTGGCTTATTTTTTCTTTATATCTTTAACAAAGTTTCTTTTCCAAGAAGAGAAAATTAGCAGCCAAAAAATCCACATACTTGTCTTAGAAATCTTTTTTTGACAAGTGAGGACAGATAAGAGGTATATTAAGGGCAATCAGAAGAAAAAAAAGTTCAAATTTGTCTTCACTGAAGAAAAAAGTAAAAGTGCAGTGAAAAAGAAACGTGAACTGTTCCTTTAAAATGTTCTTATTGCTCACAGTTGGGTAAAAAAAAAAAAAAGCGGGCAGGGGGTCAGGGTTTGGAGGGGGTCAATCATAAAACCAAAAAAAGTCAAAGGTCAGGACCCCCTGGTGTGTGACTGTGTGTGTGAGGCGGGGTGGACCAGGACATTCCAGCTGGGAGACAGGCTGACCAACTGTAGATGCTGAAGAGAGCTAGGTAGGGGGTCAGAAATGGATGGAGTAAGGAGGTGGTGACAGTAGAAAGAGGAGAGGGGGCAGAAAGTGCTGCTGCTGTTGTTGGAGAAGAGTTTTCAGGTGGATTTGTCCTCTACCTTGTACCCTGGAGTGGCTTTGTGGGAGTGGCGCTGGTCTTTTCCCGGCGTTGACGTCCTGTCTTTGGCTTTGGACTTATGATGATGTCCTCCTCCGCCCTCCTGGCTCTCCACGTCCGAGGTGTTTCCTGAAGAGCTGTCCTACGGAGAAACAGAGGTGGTAACAAATTTAAGAAAACAAGGCAGAAAGTTATCCTTTTTTGAAAGAAAACGAACTTGGCATAAAGATAGCACAGTACTGCTGCTAAGTAGGGATGCACCGACTGCAGTTTTCTGTCCTTTTCTATGTTTTCTGTCTGAAATGTCAATAAATATAGCAAGAAAGTCACTGAGTTGGTAATAATGGTGGACTATTGTTAACTCCAAACATGCAGACATGATTTGATGGGCCCATCCATCAGTCAAACTCCTCTCACAGAAGAGGCAGCGGTTGATTTTTAGACCTTTGCTAAAGTAGATAAGACTGGCTTCACGTGCAAGTATCAACCAATCACCGTTCTCACAAAATTAAGGAAATCTGCACTGATAAACCAGTGCACCCCTAGTGAGCAATCTGTGCATTTTTTAAAGATGCGCAACTTAAATATAAGACCATTTAAGATCATTACGAATTTAATTTAAGTATCGCAACAGAAATGTACAATAGAAAACTAAACAAATCTGGAATTTGTTTAGGGGGAGAAACTGCTGGGTTATAAATAAAAGAAAAACTGAGAAAGATAAATTGGTGAGATTAGAATAGAATAGAATAGACACCCTGTTTTAGCCACATCAGGCAGAGATCATATATTTCTACGTCTCCATCAACAAGCTATTGCCTTACTGATGAATTCTTGTTGTTCTTGTCGTCCTTGGCTTCATCTGCATCGTCCGAGTCGGGCTCTGAATCTGGAGCAGGAAGCTCTGGATCCAGTGGAGGCTCATACAGAGCGGTGTTCAGCGGCAAATAGCGCAACTCATTGGGCGAGTACCTGACATGAAGAAAATTATGATACATCAAGAGGGAAAAAGATGATAAAACAAGAAAATATTAGGATGGCCAGGGTGTCATGTTCACCTTATGGTAAGCAATTACTCTATAAACAAGTAAAAAGAACATGGATGTTGTTCTTTATAGATAAATGCACCTTTTGTAGTAATCTTGGAACTGTCCTGGTATGAGAGCCACAGGGTAAGGCCCGGTTTTGGTTAACTCTGGAGCAAGAACCTTGAATCTGCCCTGTGGTACCTGGATAACCTGGAAACATGAAGACACACGTACAGAAACTGATTTAAAACAAAGTTATATGTGTTCATTCAACACTCAACTAAGGGTTTTTACTAGAGTGCACCGACTGCAGTTTTCTGGCCAATCACTAAAAAGCCTGACGTGCCGATTCCAAATTTGTCCAATTTCCATTTTTTTGATCCCTCAAAGTTAAGGAAATCGTGGTTGATTTAATTGGTGCACAACTAGTTTTTACAGATTTATTCATCTTTGACACCAATTTCTACACTGGAATACTTAAATATATTAATGCAATTGTGAGGATATAAATATCAACCTTAGATCCTCAGAGATGGATGAGGATGACCAAAAGTCGTCACTGTTGAAACTGCTTGTTACCCAGCAGGTTGTTGCTAGGTAACCATAAAATGAGTGAGTCAGTTGATTCCACCAGTTTAGCTATAGTCTTTCTTCATCCTACATCTCCCAGAATGCCATGTGGTTCTGGATTGTAGTTCAATGAATATTCTATCAGATGTATTATCTATACTGATCACGTGTCTATTGCGATATATGTTGTTATTGATTTATTGTCCAGCCCTACCAGGCCTCACTTTGAGCACCTTTGATTTATCGCATTAATGAATGGAAATTTACTTTTTTTTTCATATTCCATTTTCTATTTCCATGCTCATCCAGATCTGGAAAATGTCTCCAGAATGTAAATCCTGCCAGTAATGTAAAACCGGACTTACGTGGGTCTGAAGGTCAAAATAAGCTCTCCTCTCTTCCATCCGCTCCCTGTTGAAGTTGCTGTTAAACTCTGCGGCTTTTTTCGCAGCCTCCTTTATGTACTCAGGAACCTTGCTGGCCTCGACCTTTTGAGGGTTCTGCTGCTGCATTTGCTACAGTAAAATAAATCACATCAAGACAGAATCAATTATGAAGAAGAACTTTCTCAAAGTAAACTTCTGGCATGATGTTTCTGCTGTTTGTGCTCACAGAGTACTCTTTTGCTATTCTCTGTCGCTCCCTTTCTTGCAGTATGACAGAATACTCAGCATGTTTGGAAGGATACTCCTTGATCATCAGATCTATCACTTCGTCGCTTCGCAGAGCTGTGAGACCTGAAGGCATCGCAAAGACTGGCGTCAGAAAATGTGTCAATTGTTTTGTAAATTATTTAAGGGTTATAATTTGTACCCAGAGTGCACTGTGTCTCCGTTATGACATTTTGTTCTCGAAGATAGAGCTTCTCTTTGTGGGACAAATCTCGCCTCTCCATATCTGCACAGAGATAAGAGAGAAAAAGGAAACTAACTCAGATCAACAGCTTGAAATAATTCTTCACAGCATGACGGAAATTTAATTTAACACCAGGAAGAACATGAGTTCAGGCCAACCTCTCTCTGTAATATAACCACATGTTGGGCAGAGCTGGGTAGTAACTATTTATATTTACATGAGTCATTTTTTGGAAAAAAATTTACTCTTAAGGGAATTTTACTATGCCTATTCTACTTTTACTTGAGTAATTTTATTAACAATTATCACTGTTCTTACTAGAGTAAAATTTCTGGATTCTCTACCCACTATGAGTAACGTCAACAAAGGAAGAACCAGTTTGTTTTAACCAAAAGTTCACCAGCCAGAGACACTCATCTACAGATTTTATTAAACTTTCATAAGATTTATATTGTATGAAACTGATCTGGAAAATATTTGCTGTTGCCTTATTTTGTTGTTTTGTGATTATTTATATTAATTATTTGCATTTTGGTGTTTCCACATAACTATATTTGGTCTATATAATAATGTAGCTTTAAAATATTAGATTGATGTTTTGAACAGTTACTCAATACTTGAGTAGACTTTTTGTTAAATACTTTTTTACTCTTACTTGAGTAATTTCTTGGCCAGCTACTTTTTGCTTTTACTTGGGTAAAAAATATGTTGAAGTTGTGCTACTGCTGTATAATTTTTGGATGCTTTTAGCATTTTACTCCTGCTCTCATCTATACTAAGTCTTTAAAAAAAAATAAGATTGCCCAGTTAACTTACAAGTGAGGAATGAAATTCAAACTTCATGAGAATCTAATTCTTACCAGGATACTTCCTCTTGAATGACGTCACTCCCAGATACTCGCTGACCTGCTCCTGCAGCATGTAATACTCTCCTGTGTCATCAGGTGGCCACTTATACTCTGTCAGGTTCTCTGCTGGAAAATATGTCGCTCTGAACAGGGATGTGTTGGGGGTTTGTGAATTTAGGGGGGAAGACAAGAGGTAAAAACAACAAGTGAGGCTAAGTCAGACGAAGACAATAGCTACTTATTGTGTCCTCTGTGCAGTTTACCCAAGCTCTTGGCTGAAGGTGTCACAGCTTCGGGAGCTGTCTCCTGAACCCATTCTCCTTCTTTTGGGAGGCTGACTGCCGTCGTTGGAAACCTCATCTATTACATCTTCCTGCAGACAAAAACAAAAATACAAACTATTAATAACACCAAGAATTCAGATCACAAATGCTTAAGAATTTTTAAATGGCATAGTACACAGGCATCAAACTCCAGCCCTCAGTTTGGCACATCTAAAAACTGTCCTGCAGTTTTTAGATGTGCCACATTTACAAAACACTGGAATAAAATGGCTTAATTACCTCCTCCATGTGTAGATCAGTTTTCCAGAGCCTTGCTATTGACCTAATTATTCTATTCAGGTGTGGTGCAGCAGAGGCACATCTAAAAGTTGCAGGACAC
>CAEFZY010017718.1:0-21187 GCA_903066815.1 Brachyrhaphis roseni | reverse complement strand
AGAGTTATGAATATTGGTCATTACTGATTTCAAAGAGCCATAAAATATTGGCTTTTTGAATTGAAATCAAGTCAAACACAAATGTAGCAAATTAAATGCAGGGTTTTAAATTAGGGCGTTCTGTATTTTGACCAGACTTAAACTTTCAGAGTTCTAAATACAGTTTTTATGCATTTTTTGGATGGGTTGATAAATAAAACCTTAAAATTAGGGGATACATTTTTATTTTATTTTTTTAAAGCCACTAATATTTTTCTATGCCCTACCTTGTTTCTATACCACATCAGATCAGAAAAACACTTAAATTCTATAATTTTTCTGAATGAATAGGAATCCTGTAATTGTCCGTGTTTATGGCTAGAAACTAGTGATCAGGCCCAAAATCTGATGTACCCAAAACTGGGTCCATCAGAGCTGCCTTTGGTTAACAATGACTGGACCATTGAATAATTCTGATCTGGACTACAACTTTTTATTACTTTTTAGTTATTTTGTTTTCTGCCACTGAATTTTACTATTTCTTGTTTTGTTTTGTTTGTTAAGTATGTTGTGTTTTTCTCAACTGCCTAGTTGCTGAAATGCACTATGCAAATAAACTTGACTGGACTTTTATAGCCATTTCCTATCACCTATGCAATATGCCTCAAAGATCTTTTGCTTTGCTAGCTCAGTAACTTCACCTTTTCAGTTCATTGTCAAAACTACAGCATATAGTCATAACAAACTCTGTATGGCAGAAAAGATGAACCACTTCAATAAGTTTAAAGTAAACAATCTCACCTCCACTTTCCTGTTTATTCCTTTTCTTTGGCCCTTATTTCAAGGATCAGGATCAAAGCCGGTAACAGAGTTAGGGTCATCTATGCTAATTATCGCATCAGTCCAACAAATATTTGCAACATGCACACATGGACAGATCATACATGAGCAGCACAGCCACAGATGCTGGTGAGTTTGCACACGTCCCTGAGGCAGCTTGAGAAAAAAAAAATAATTTCAAAGACAAGGAGGAATAGAGGGAGTGTGGAAATGTCATGGAGAAGGATGGCAGACATACAGAGAGAGAAAGAGAGAGAGACGGGGGAGAGGGAGAGGAAAACTGACCCCGAGTTCAGCTAAGAAATGACTAAAGCAGCAGGAAATTCAGTTTACGGCATATAATCCATTCACAATTCTAGATCGACAGTCAAGCGGCTGTATCTGCAGAGTGGCTGAGGAGGAGCGATGGGAGTGTGAGGAAAACCTCCACAATATGTGGGAGGGAAGAATCTGCTTCCCCCTTCATTTGAATGAATGAATGTGTTGCAGAAAACTCAGTAGGCTGCACTTTCAGATTGGTCCGCAGCCATTTGTCCGCTAGGGAATGACCGTCGGAGCAGAGAGTAAGGTGTAATGCTCAAGGAAAATGATGTAATGTGAACAAGACACTGATATACTGCGCGCTTTATGGATGTTTTCAAAGAACACTTTATCTTTGCCATTTACACTTCAATTTCTTGTTTTTTCCCCCCGCCCTATATGATAACTGAGCTAAGCAGATAGAGGGCGAGATTAGGAAGGGAAGTAAATATATCCATTCATCCTTTCTTTCCTTCTCTCTTCTCCTTGTACCCTTCTGCCCACTCTCCCTGCCCGTCTATCTGTCTGTCTGCCATGCACACAGCGTCTATTTTTGGAAAGCAATGTCACTCACGCAACACCATCAGATAGCTTTCTCGGTGTCCTGCTCACAACTCATACATCATTAACATTCTCACACGCACAAGCGCGCGCCCACCCCCACCCGCGCACCCACACACATTTTGTGTGTGCAAAATGTGTGTGTGCAGCACATTTTGAACACACACACACACACAAGGCTGTGCAATGCAAAATGAGCTGCTAATCCACAAGAAGGAAAAAAAACAAAAGCTCTTATTGTCTCACAAACATTAAACTAAATAAGGGGAAATTTGTGCAACACGTTTAGGCCAAACAAGAGGAACTGAGAAATTGACTGGTGACTGGGATCAGCTGGTTTTCAGTTTGATGTGGCATGACTGGTGACTGGGCAGCTGAAAACTCAAATATTCAATCTCTTTGTGACCAGCGAATGCACCATAACAAGTGATATCAGCTCTTGCTGACAGTAACAGTAACAGAGGGAAGAAAATACTCATAGTTTGCCAGTTTCTCTATCAGATGTTTAAAATGAAGCTCGATGAAGGACAGAGATGCAAGCAGCCATATAGAAAGGAAAATTGCCAAGAACTGTTGTTCTATTTAAGCAGCGAGAGAGAGCATGACTTTCAATGGATAACAGGAAGGCTGAGCGAGCCTAGCCAGGATTCTCTATTTTTATCCCGTTAAGCTCGTGATGGACCAGATTGGATTGAGAAACTTCGGCAGACTTTCGGAAATCTCACCATTCGGGATCTACATTTTCTAAGAATACACTCAGAGTGTATGGTTTTGGCTCTGCCAGCCATGTTAGCTGCATTACTTGCTAATATAAGATGCTTATCCCAGTTTAAAATGTAAACTTCATATATTTCAGTCTTTGTTTTGAAATATTAAAGTCTTTGACAGTGACTTACATAAATGCCTTCACTTTTAATATAAATAAATAATGACCACTCAGGTCAGAAGGCTAGAAGAACATACTTTGAATGCTATACTTGTATCTTCTTTTATTCTCGTTCTTAAAGAGAAATCGTCAGTGTGTCAAGGCTTAAACAAATGAGAAATCAGAAACCACAAAAGTCCAATAAGATCAAATGTTTTAAATGTGTGTGGGAATCTTTTAATGTGTTTGAAAAAGCTAAATGAAATCCAAACGTTTCTGATATTTTGGTGAAAATTCTGGGATTTCACTGTGCTAAATTTAATTACAACATGGCAGCTATATGAATCTGGACTAGTAAAGGAAGAAGCTTAATGCTTAACTACATCTTCCACAAAAAGTAAGGAAAATTCTACCTCGCGCAGATCTTTGCATTTTAGCTACGCCATGCAAAAAAGGAACTATTGTTGAGACGACAGGTTTTTTCAGATTTTCAGTCAGCTCCAAGTCGTTAAACAACAGCTGGTTGAATTTGTGTAGACAAAAGTTTGTTTAAGTCCACTTATCAAAAGCTTTTGCAAGTGAGTGGAAGAAGTGTGTCACCTTGTTATTACAAAGGTTTTATTCAAATAAATTTCTGTGCAAGTTTTTTTGTGTCTGGCCTCCTTTTTCTAAATGACATGGGCACTATATGAAGCAATTCATTAAATCTTACCCTATGCTACTAGTTTAATTAATGTCTGAAAAGGAGAAAATGAGAAAAGGAATAAAACACAGATGAGGAATGACCTCACCAGCTTCTGAAAGCTCTCATTTTGGAGAATTAGTAACAGCTTTATCCGTTCCTCGCAAATAAATAACTACAAGTTCATTCTGAAAATAGAAACTGTATTGAAGCAAACTCTACAGAGAAATAAAACTCAGCGAGAAGACCAGGGGTTAACAGCTCGACAATCGAAGAACATATGGGACATATGCAGGACAGAGAAGGGAACACATCTGGACAGGGATTAGGGTGGCTAAAGAGGCTAAAAAAGGAGAGAGAAGGATGGGCTTAACTTAGGCTAAGTGAGGGGAAAGGGTGTGTGTGGGGTGTGTGTTAGATGAACAGCAATGTTTGAACAGTGGGCAGAGAGGTGAGACCTCAGGACAGACTCTTACTTGAAAGAAGCCAGGGGGCATGGGTCCTCCTGGCATGCCGTCATTGGGTGGCATGTTACCCATCACTGGACTGGGAGCAGCGGCCGCACTCTGAAAAGACACAAAAGAAAATACTTTTTGTTTTTCTTCTTCTCAGTATTCTTGTTAAATAGAGCAACACAAAGTGGCTGAAGGAAGGTGTTAAAATATTCTTGGAATTGCCTAAATTATTAGAAAGTGAGAAAAGGTCAAACTGTGCTGGCACACTAAAACAAACAAAGTTCCAAATCCGGTGACAAGTGATCTAAAATATAATTGGTTGGTGCTCTGAAAACATTATATCATAAAGGCCACAAGACAAGTACCGTTCAATCTGTCTTTTAAAACTGAGTAACTTAGAGCATAAATCAGAGGAAACCAGAAGAAAGACACTGTAGCCACTGCAGCTGCAAAAGACTTAAGACTGAGCTAAAAGTTCACCTTCCAGCAGAACAACATCCATAAACAAACAACCAGAGCTACAATGAAATGTTTCAGATCAAAACATGTTAGTATAAAAGTAAATCAAATTCCAGTTCTGAATCAAACAAATAATCTGAAGTAAGACTTGAAAATATGGGTTCACTCAATGCAATCCGAGGACTTTTCCCAAGTTTCTAGATGAAGCTGTTAGAGACTTATCCCTAAAGACTACAACATTTGATGTAGGAAATACAGCTGCACGCAACACTTTCATATTTAAATGAACCAAAAATTGCAAATCTATACATCGTTTAATTCATTTTCCCAATTAAGAACTACTTTGCATTGTTCTATCACCTAAAGTCCCAGTAGAATGCATTAAAGTATGTGGCATCATACTCAATGCAATGACCACTTTCTGGCACTACTTCCTTCATCTTCCCTCTCAATTCCAATGATTTTAAGCAGGGATAAAACAGACAGTTGTGACACTAGATGCTCTGATTTCCTTTTGAGATGGTAAAACTGACCTTTGTATTCAGTCCTGTCATAGCTTGACGTTCACATTTTGCTGGGGTCAGAAAGCAACAAAAAGTTATCCTGAGAGACAAACTTAGGGCAAGCTATGTTGATTGTTTTCATTACTCTCCATACAAACTTTACATTCTGAAAGACCTTGACGTTGCCCTCAGAAGGTTGGAAAGACGGATGGTCATAAAAGACGCTTCTGTCAGTCAGAGCCTGTTACTCTAGCACAGATCACAAAGGTTTAGTTGCCTAAACATAACCTTTAACATGAGGAAAATTCTCACATGAATCATGTTTACAATGGTGTCACCATTCCTATTTCATCAGTCATGGATTTGTTTCCACAAAATGCAAACAGAACCCCACCACCACCAGCAACAACAACGCCCCTCAGCGAGATTTCTATACACTCCCACTGCAAAAATCCCAGAGTGCCCTGGCTGACCTGCACGGCACAGGCGCTAAGTAAGAGGCCCCAAGGCCATGAGGCCAGACACAAACAACCCTGGTGAGGGGGTGGGATTCTGTGGGACTCTTGATAAAATGTTAGTCAGTATGGAAAAAAAATATATATATAAAGCAGACATGTATCAGAGGAACAAGAGGATGTAGAAAAAAAGGGGATTTCTCTGGAAAGGTGACAAGAGGTTGCAGAGTGTTCAATAGTCAACAGATGCCACTGTATTACTCTCAGGTCAAGGTGTTAACTCCTTCAGCTCCTTTTGAACTCAACAGTGGAGAAACACGAATAGGTAGAGGTCAAGAGTACCTACTAGAGTAAAAAGTTAAAGGGAACAGGAGTTAACTCTGCTTTTTCAAAAGCAGATTTATAATAAAAAACCCCTGAAAGTTTGATGATCTTGTATGAGGAGCTACAACAATTTCTGAAATTTCTTGTGTCTTTTGAATGAAATAACAGCAAATGTTACAATGTCAAATACATAATCCTAATAACAAAAATCAAAACGAGATGCTGTGTTATTTTGCAGCAGAGTTTAGGTGTGTGTTATTAGCAGTGCTACCAGACAAGATCTAGGTGGGGTCATTGAAAGCTCTGACCATAATTATTTAAGGATAACCATGTTTTTATTTTCAAGCCATGTCTTTTTCAGCAGTTGTTGCTTATCTACAGTACTTAATTGACTATGATTGATTGCTTTTTTTGTTTAATCTCTTTTTTTAATTCTTCATCTTCTTGTTTTATTATTTGCTTTAATTGATTGATCAAACAATCTACAGCAGCTGAAGTTCTTTTGGATTCCGTTGTTCTCTCTGAATGGACAAATGCATAGTTTCAAATCAAATGCATATTTTTGGAAAGCGAGATGTCCATCTCCTGAGAATCCCGCAAAAAGTGAAACTCTCCAAGCAAAAAAATGCTGGACATAGTCTGACAGGATTTTCTTTCTTATTTTGTTTTACAATCATTTGTCCAGTTAAATATAATTATGAAGGAAATATTTGGATATAAGCACCTTGAAAAACATCTAAAACAAACATTTATCAGGTCAAACTTACTGAGTTTTAGCAGTCATTGAATATAGACAGCTTTTCTGTGAAGTAACATCCACTGTTTGAAATGAGAACTGCAACACAGCACCTAAGTAAAGATACAGTAGCTAAGGCCTAAAGATAAACTGTACATCATATGAATTTCCTAACCTAGACTCTGTGTGTAAGTGGGCCCCACATGGATCTTAGTTAAGCTGGATCCATACTAAATGAGCCAAATGCAACTCATATCAGCAAATCAAGATTGGCACCTAAAGTAGTTTTTATAGTCAACAGCTTTTGAAAAGATCTATTCAGATTCCCAAACATGTAAACGACCGATGGGTCTCCATTTGTATCCAGAGTTGTCCTATAAGAAATGCTAACATGTAGCAGAAGAGACAATTTTACTTTCAGTCATAATTAACTTGCTTTTCACTTATTTCTTAAAGTGTGGCGTTTCACCATTTTGCACAAAACAAACTAAGAATCAAGAAGTTAAGAAACCCCAAACCACCATTACAGGAGATTGAAAAACAAGGGACTAAATTCTGGATATTAACTCAAATGCACACTCACATAGAGTGTACACAGTTAAGCAGCTGTGTTGTTTCTGAGAGCATTAGCAGTAACAAAGAGAAAAGACAAAGAAATGTAGGATGAAATGAAAATGAGCAAAGAAAGAGAGATCTCAGGCAGAGGAGGAAGAGTGAATGGAAGAGGTGGTGCTGGCATGGAAGTACGTGTGGCCAGTGTGCGCGCGCGTGCTTGTGTGTGTGTGTTGCTCGACAGTTTGCAGGTGAAGCAGCAGCAAAAGGCCCCTTCTCCTAGTTGCCATGACAACCCCGACCTCAGCTCCTGCTCTCCAGCGCCCATTAAAACCCTCAGGCCGTCAATCATCAGCATGGCCAGGGAGCAGAGAGAGGGAGGGATGGAGTGAGAGAGAAGGAGAAAGAAAAAGAGAAAAAATATGAGAGAAGATGGAGAGAGAGAGAGAGAAGAAGAAGAAGAAAAAGAAAGGAACAGAAAAGACACAGAGTCTAAAGCTGCCTGTGGCTTTTGATAGATGCCCTGTTTGCCACAGCTATCTCCCTCTTTTCTCTCTCGCTGCACACAAACAAACCATCAACACAATACCAGCACAGCGTTACCTCCTCACACACACCGGCTTCTCCACAAACACGTCTGCTAATAATCATAGCCGCATTTCAAGACGTGATTTCACAACAGCATCATATCACAAGACTTTTTCTCTGCCCAGCTTCCATTTTCTAATCCATCATTCTTCTTGGTCACCATTTAACAGCAACCAGTCATTCACAATGAACTACAAAAGCTTGGTTTCCTGGACATTTATGGAGAAATAAACACCCACATCAGTACCAAAGCCTATTTCTATACCTATGCAGAGGCAAAGAGGAAGAACTGAGACAACTTATATAATTTTTGTCTGATGGTGAGGCGGTCTCCTGCAGAACACTCACTGTTCATCATCAGAATCATGTTAACAGTGGTACCAGAGGGATGTTGTCAGATCCTAACTTCAACTCAAATAAATATTTTAAGTTAGATCAGCATAACTGATTCTACTGTCTGGGCAGAATGATGAATATGACGCCATAGTCCATACGGATAAACATTATCCCTAGAAACCATTGAAAAAAACCTTGTCAGGCTAAGTCATGGTAATGACTTCTATCATCTAATGCAACTTAATTTTAATGATTACATGCCCCTCCTCACATTGTCTCTGCTTTTATGGGAGTAGTAGAGCAATAGAGAACAGCTGTGCTAGCATTTGAAGACGTTTAAGTATATCTTGTAGCCCAATCCAGTTTATTTTTTTCTTTAACAGAACTTAAGGATAACTTTTGAAAATTTGTGGAAGACAAAAAACTTGAAACAGAGAAGTAGCTGCATGCTGAGGAGGTAGCCAGCTAATGTAGGTAAATCTACCTACATTACCAGCTAATTGTAGGTAAGACGAACCCTAGGAAGCAACCTGTAAGCAGAGCGTGGCTTGTTTTTAGGAAACTTGACTGCACTGCTTCTCACAAAATGTATTTTAATCTTCTACTAAAGTAAGGAAGTTGCTGAAATTTTTCATCATATCATTCCTACATCAAAGTCCTTTCAACAAGATTCCAGAGAAAGTGCTTGCTCTCTCGCAGACAAAAAGGACAATCTAAGCTGTTTTAAATACTTATGGATGACAAAAAACACAGATTTTCAGTGTGAGTACCACCCATCTCTCTTATTAAGACATTATTTTAAAACTACAGTCGGTAAGGTATGCGTGGCATGTGTTCAGCATCTGACTGCAGCCCAACTAACTAGCAAATTTCAGTTTCTAGTGTTACTCTATAGAGGCCAAAACAGCAAACTAGGATAGTATGCAAAGAAGAATAAAAAATACCACCGTTGTTTATTTTAAGCTTTTGTGTAAATATATAACAGTAAAACCATGCTAATTTAATATTTGTTAACTTAAGGTCGTCATGTATTTGGAATTTCATATCAGTGGATGCCTACCACTAAGTCAAAAAAAAGCTAACTTTGTGTTTTGTTACTTCGCCTCCTGTGTTGCATTACCCTGTGATGTGCATTTTATAATTGATTCATACAAAAGGGGGTTCGGCTTTGCTGTGGCCCCCGGTTGTGATCCTCTTTAGCTCCATGCAGGAGGCTGGCTGCAGCACACAGGCTGTGAGTGAGCAGCTATATCTGCGTGGTGATCAGACCTCGGCTTCCAGGGGGTAATGGATCTGCTGTTATCTGGCTCCAGACAAGCAGGCCAACACACGGCTACCTACTGGCCACAACAACACTGATACTGACCCGCTGGTGCTGTGAATATGTGTATATATCTGTGTTTCTTTCAGACTGTGAAGGATCACCCCAACCCTCACAATACAAACACGCAGGCATGTTAACACACATAAAAACTATATTACAAAAAAACTATCTGCTGACAAGGGTGACAGATAACAAATTGCTTTTGAATTGAATTTGTTCTTAATAAGCAAAGGCTTCAAAGATAAGACGGCTCTGAGAAAAATGATATGCAGTGCTTTACAAAAGTATTGATACCCCTTTAACACAAACACTTGAGTGAATCTCAGTAGGTTTTTATGTGACAGGATGCAAATTGTGAAGTGGATGGAAAATAATGCATAGTTTTCTTCTTTTCATTTTGCAAATAAAATAACCGGAGAAAGTTCCTTGCACTTGTTTTCAACACGTACAATTGCAACTACCGCTTTAATTGTTTTGAGGGATATCTTTTCAGGTAGTTCACGCTCTGCTGGGTTTGATGTAAACATGACTTCTTATAGCTTTCCTGTACAAGGGCTAAATATGCACAGAGCACAAAAATAGCAGTGACAGATTTTCCCAACTGAGCTGTTGATCTTCCACCTCGTCCAAAGTTAATTGGACTCTTCTCTGAGTAACGTTCCCCTTGGATGGGCTGTAAAAGGGGTTAAAGGAGTACGAACAATTTTGCTAGACCCTTTACATGTAAGAACATAGGCTGTGGTGATAGCCGTTTAGATGAATACCACATATATGCAGGCTTAATATGTATATGTAGTGTGCACTTTGTTATGCAGAGTGCTTCTTCGCAGTGTTTTCTGTAAGTCAAACCAGGAATTAGTTTTCAAGCTGCTCCTTACTGTCACTGCTGTCAAACTCCGCTCTCCGTTCCCTCATTTGTCCCTCTGTCAAAGCCCTACTTCTCCTCTTTCCTCAGCTTCAAGTGCTCCAATAAGTCTGTCAGTGAAGTCAACTCTATAAAGATTAGCGGAGAGGCAGGAGTGTGTAAGCAGGGCTGCCAGCTGACAGACGGGCCTAATCGATGGAAGACAGAGAGCTGCCGGGCGGCGCTGCCGGGAACCCCACTCCCGATGCTGTGACATGGAAATGCCCTCAGTGTGCCACGTGTCTCTCTCTGCCTTTCTCACTCACAAACCTGTAACAGGTCTGCAGAAAAAAATTCACACGCACACATGCTGAGTATGCACGCTGTACAGTATATGCCGCACGCAAGCAAACCCACACATATGCCTCTGCCTTCCCATAGCTCCGGCAGCTGTTATGTCAATCAGGTGAATTAATTACTAGTAAACAAATCTGCTTGGGATCCCCCCCCCAACCCCTGCCACACACACACATGCAAACAAACAAACGAGGGAGACATATACATGTCTCCCTCGTTCTCACACTGCCTCTGTCTCTAAACCATCTCCTCCCAACACCCAGGAGCCTGGAGCTGCCTCCCAGCTACCAGAGCAGCGCTCCGAGGTGGAAGCCCAGAGGGAAGGCGCCGTGGCTGGTAACACACCGCCTGGCACCTCCCCTCTCTGCCCCACAGCTCCCGCGATGACTCCCACTGCTACCTCCGAGGCTAACCAATCAACCTGTGAGGCTCCCGAAGAGAAAGAAAACTGATAACTGTGTGCAGATGGCCTGCCTGTGCATGGATGCATGCACACAGATGGGAGAACAGACATCTAAAAAGGCTGCTCTGAAAAAGGAGAAACAAATAAACACAGGTAAAGTGAAATCTGCTGCTCAGCTTCTGCCACTCTGAGGAAGGTGGATGAGAAAATGAAGAAAGAACGCAATCTGATTGATGAAAATTGGCAACAAACATTTGGAACCAAAACATTATTAGAATGATCAGAAAATTATTTTCTTAAAAAACATATATAGCTTTAAAAAGAACAATAATTAGCAGAAGAAAAGCATCGGAAAGTCAGTTTTGGGGAACAAAAAAAAAGCAGAAAGTGGGAGAAGGCAAGTTTCCAGCTGATACCTTTGAAGGAATCACCTTGTTGAAAATAAAATACTATTTTATGTCTGTCAAACTGTGTTATCTTTGGTATCTTTCTAAGATTTAGCAAAAGAAGTGAGAACAATTAATGTCTTTGTGACAGGAAGTCAGATAGTTACAAAGTGCCTCAGGATGCAGTTTGAAGTTGTTCTTTGCTAAATTGCCTGTTATGTGTCAACAAAACACTTGTTCATTCTTTTAGCTCAGGAGGCTTTTTATTACCTCACTGACTCCAACATCAGAGGTAAGGGGCTTAAGAAGATAAAAAACAAATCTTTGTTAAATGGTCAGGCAGCTGACTGGAGAAAAAGACAAAACAGCAAAAAGCCAAACCAAGCATGAAGAAACACAAATAAAAAATTATTTTAGGAAAGTCAGGCTTTTTGAGAGCAAAGTATAAAGAAATTGCAGATGAATTAGGTGACTTAGTACCATTGGTGTTCATTCATCAACTCTGAACTATATAGGAATTGCACACTTAGAAAACCTGTGGTTAGCAGGCAGCATAATGTTAGCAGCCATTTAAAAATCTGCTGCCTCAATCACTAGATATTTTACACAACAGTGATAACATAAACAGCATAGAATTGTTATGTAGAACATCTTTTTTCACCACCAATTTGGTTGTTAGTTAAGGGTTTGGATCAAGATTGTCCATTGCTGTATCATTTGTTGTTATTGCTAAAAAATAACTTTTCAAGGTTTTCTAAAACAAAACACTTCTTTCACTGTTGATTCACTGACGATAGCAATAATTGCAGCTTTTATGTTTGAAATTATAATTTTTTCCAACCACTGCGTGTTGTTTAGCACCTCATTAGCAGTGATTGATCAAATCGATGTATGACAGAGCTCTGCCGTCATGAGTCAATTTATAAAGCAAAACTAAGAAATTTTAGGAACTGGTTTCTGAAAACATTTTTAGTTCTGTGTTATACACAACTTTTGCTGGAAGGTGAACCCTCACCTCAGTCTCAAGTGTTTTGACACTTTTTCCACATTTTTCCTTGAGGATTAATTCATCCATCCATCAACTCTGACCAGATTTCCTGCAAAAATGATGCTGCCACCACCATGTTTCATAGAGCGGTTATCGTTTATCTGCTGACCTTGGTTGATGTTTACCACGCTAATAGGAAAAGCTTTAATTCGACGCCAACTCAGTTCAACCACTCGGATGAAACACAAACATTTACAAACTGTGGAAGGCTCCTACTGATGCAAAGTTAATTTAATACATGACCTCCTGACATGCACACATACATGTAAAACGCACACAGAGAGACACACACACCCCAACACCCAGCAGCCTTTATTGGCTGTGACGGTAGTTAATGACCAAAGCTTGGTGATGGCCTGCTGCTCTCTTAGTGACCCTTTCTAACACAGGTCCCCCCTGCCGGCAATACTCTTTAATTACATATACACACCAAAAACACACGCACACACACACTGAAATGTATCCCCTGTCCGCCTTCCGCCCATGGCCTTTCACTTCTTCAATAGACAGTCGGTGTTGGGGTGGAAAACCACACAAGAACCAGACGACAGGGTGTCTCCACACTGCAGCTCACAGTCAGACACATGCACATTAAAAGAAAGACGCGGACCCACACACACACACGCCCACACACACACCTATATGCCTCACTGACGATTATAAATGGTGCTAATTAGAGGATATTAGAAAGCTCAATGCTTGGAAACTAAACTTAATGTAAGGGACATGATTGTTTAGAATAAAAGGAGACTTAATCATGTATTGTCTGTCTAGATGCTCAATTCGTGTCAATTATTCCCTGAAAAAGGCCAATTTGCAAGTGATGACCTAAAAGCGAGCGCAGCCACCTTTGGACGCTTACAAGAGCTTTGAATGGCGATGCAGGCTCCATTCTCAGGCACACCGCATTGTTTTGCTTTGTTTTTTTCCCTTGTAACTGCGATGCGAATAAATGCTCAGCAGTTTAAAACATCAGCCTTGTCAGGTGCTTTATGTCAGTAGCTCAGAATCCACCAGCAGGACTGTCTTTCATCGGCCGCCCTTTTTTACACCAACGTTCAGCTGTAATATAAAGAGAAATCTGTCAGAAAGGGAGGCTCAGACGCCTCAGCCTCCACAAACGCAGCTGAAAACACAGAGCGGGCGAGATGCTCCTTGTTTTCAGCCACAAAACCTCAACTCACACTTTCAACTTCCTCCACCTACACCGAGAAATTTCACAACAGGTTCACAGCTTCTGTCTGGGCTTCGCAAAATGTATTTCAGAGGAAAGACAAGAGAAAAACTAACACAGAAATGTACATATGTATGTAAATATGAAAAATCAACGTGAAACACCGAGGCGTCTAGACCAAATGTAAATTGTACAGAAACAAACAGGCAGAAAACAATCTAAAACAGCTGTGCTGAAAATGCAATGCACACTGACATTTAGTACGTAAAACTGACATTTACATATCTCTAAATATTTACTCGCCATAATCATGTTCACACATTCTGAAAGCCAGTCACACAACTCGAATGCAGATACTAAGGATTTATTACATTATGATTTAATTCTGCTTGTTTAAACAACTCCTGCGTCTCTCACGGGTAAATCCCCATCTATACAAATCAAAGCACTTTGTAGAAACTGTAGAAATGAACAGCAATAATCAAACAAATACAATCTTAGAAAGAGGTTTTAAGAGGCGACATAAAGATGATACAGCACTGTGGAAACGATACAAGAAGCACTTACCTCTAAACATATCGGATCTTAATTCAAACTTTCTTTTTTTTAATCTTTCCAGGTGCTGACTTGAAAGATAAAAAGATTCATTAGCGTTACGAGAAAGATATTTTAATACGAACTGTTTATAACCGGTTTGTGCAGTTTTCTCGAATAGCTGTAAATTCAGAGGGAATACTGAAGATGTGAAAAATAGCAATACTTAATTGCAAACATGGCAAATTTACTTCTAGGTGCAAACATTTTTAGAGCAGATGTAAAATTTCAAACAGCTTGTGTGACTGTTGCTGTCATTTACAACAATAATGACATAATTTCCCAACCTAAACGTTGCTTTTCAATTTTCTTGTCATGTTTGTCAATATCCGCTAAAAAACTGAATGTTTTGTTTGAAAATGAACTATAAAGTATTAATTACTGAAAAAGGTGAGCTTCGTCTTTCCTGTTGGATCATATTCCCACTGCTACACATCAATCCATTTGACTGGTGAAACATTATGCAATTAGTGAGGATATGCGTGTGTAAATCATTAACAAAACTTAAATGTTATGCTAAATAGATAAGATTTAACACGTCTTAACCTGATTATCTAACCATTATCAATTTATTGTAACAAAATGTGAAATAACCAAACAGTCCTTTACTACTGAAGCTGTTTAATGTCTGCTGTGATTAACTTTCCTGGGTTCACAAAGACATTTTACAGTCATGGTAAACAAGAAAGTATGACCACCGTCAATCCTGGAATTACAACAGAAATTATCTGGTTTTTATAAGCTCAATAAGTTTACAAACTAAGCATAGGTGTGCAAATCCACAGATTTGCAAAATTATTGGTGGCACGAGTTGGTAAAGAGACAAATTTAAACATGTGCTGTTGAAAGAATCAGTGGTTGAGTTTTTTTTTAATTTTAATGTATATTGCAAGACAAATTTGATTGACTAATCTATATTTTTCTACTTTTCCTTCATCACAGTGTCGCCAACATTCTCCAGACTCTCCTGTAATTTTACAGCAAAAACAAAAACTTCCGTCCTTGAAAGAGTTCTATGAAAACAAAGAAGTTATTTAGAAAGTTTGCCAATTAAGAAATGATTTACTTCAACTGCATTTTTACTTGAATGTAAAGCTTTTCAAATCTTTATTTTCGAAGATTTTAGACACTTCAAAACTGCTACTGTTACAATCTATTGCACTTCAAACTTTTACCAAGATTTAGTGTATAACTTCTTTTAATTTTTTTTCAGCCAGACCTCCTGTGGGACTATTAAAAATGAAAAGACACTCTGGCAACCTCGTTAGCAACATCTACCTCCTCCTTATTCTTTGGCATTTCTTCACTTTCCTCAGCTCACTTCTTCTTTTCGCGTTGCGCTCAGACAACTGGATATTTCTGGCGAATTGAGGAGGTGCCGGATGAAAAAGGAACAGGAAGAGGATGGTGCTTTTATACCATGAAAACGGAAAATAGGGAGCAGACAGGAGAGGTAGAGCCAGGCTGTACACACTCTGTAGTGCCTGAAGGAACGCCACGGACCTCAAAGCCAGACGTCTTTAGCTGGCGACAGTTAAAGAATTACCATATAATGTTCTGCATAATGTGGTCTTCGGGGAAAATGAGTTGAGTAAAGAGGGAGACGAAGCCGAGCCTCACAGCTGGTGTTATACGGTAACATTTGACATTCGGCCCAAATTCACACCCATCTGCAGAGCTAAATTTGTTTGTCTCACAATTATGTTTAGCAACCAAGAGAAACAAACCAGACACTCAAAACCATCTCAAGCCGGTCTGATCCACTCACCCCGTTTCTATTTTAAAGTGTACGTGCTTCTGGGTGTGTACGTCTACGTGTAGGCGCGCGGGTGTGTGTGTGTGTGTGTGTGGTCGTGTGTTCAGGGCCAAGCAGGAAAGGCATTCCCAAAGGAGCAGTCCTCCTGAGTGCCAGACATTGGGGGGGAGGGGAGGTATGTGAGACACTCTCTCTGAGACACACATACAAGGCACACGCTACCAATTTTCATTTTGTATCCCACAGGCACCACCATGTAGACCACCTCCACCCCATGAGTCACAGCCGATGAGATCGGCTTCCAATATTTTGATAAATATAGAAATTCCCATGAGGCCTTCACTCCCCCCTGTGCAGACACATCTCGCAACATTTAAGAAATTCTTACAGAAAAGGACTGAGCAGTAAGTAACATGTCTCAACAGGGGCATTCTAACTAAGTCTCATGGCGCTTTTAAATAGTGTTTAGGGTTTATTTAGCCTCTGGTCAAAGCCAAGTTTAGACCAATCAGCTGTTCTGGCCCAGGTCCCGAGGTCAGACAGGTTAGAGTGGTTAAACCCAGTGGCCTTGAGGACCCAGGAGCAGAACACCACCTTACATTGTCTCCCGCCAGACAGGAGTAGGCGGCGGAGGTGAGTGGAGACAGCTAAACCACATTCCCAAGACAATGGATGGTCTGTGGAGCTTGCTGGAACTCTGAGGACCTGGAGGGTTGTTGAAAACAAGAAGAGATTGAAGAAAAAAAAAAAAGGAAAAACCAGGGCAAGAGACAAAAAGAAGGCTTGAAATATAAGGAACAGTGAGAAGAGAAGCAAAATGGAGAATATGAACAAGGAGAATAGTAAAGGCAGTGTAGAGCAGGAATCAGGGAAAATATTAAGTGCAAAACTAAAGAAAACTGATCAGGTAAGAATAGGATGCTCCATTTGTGTAGAATGTCTTTTTAAAGTCTAGACCTTCGTTGCTCAAAGGAAATGTGTTTATGTGCTACTTTAATAGCAACACAATAAAAAATATATTTACTTCGAAAAGTTTATGGTCAGCTGAGACAAAGTTGAGCAAACTGCCCACAACAGCAAGAGGAATCAAACCTGGAGCCGCTGGTGCATCGGTCCAGCATGGCGGCAGCAGCATCATGTTGTCAGGCTTTCATTACCTTAACCTCTCAGCTACACGGTTTGAAACATAAAAACAAATCAGTTGAACTCCAAATTAATCGCAGAAACTTGATATATTTACGGATTTTTTTGGAGAACAGATATAAAATGTTTGAAAGAAAATGTAGCAGAGGAAGCTAAAACACCAATGCCGTTTCCCCAGCAACCGATCCAGAAGCTGCATTCACTTTCTTTGGATTTGATTAGCTGTAGCACCAACAATGAATTTAAGGAAGACTGACGACATTTACTTCTGAGGCAGTGCTATGACAGTTTGGATTATGCATATTAAGGTATATATTTAGTGTTTGGATGATTAAAATAGGCACTTCTAAGCGTTTTTAGAGGGGGCCTCGAGTATTTGAGGCCAACTGTGCTCCCAAACCCCATAAATACCAGGAGGTCTACTATACTTAATCTTCCTTGTACTTTGCAGTTTAATGAAGACGTAAAACATATTTATCTGAGTATTTATCTAATATAGCAGGTCTTAAAAGAAAGTGCCGCTTTTAAAAAGGTAGATTTTTGAAATAGTTTTATGAAAAGTATACGGTTTTTAAGGTATGGTTTAACTACAGTTAACTTTTAACTTCACCAGAGAGGAAAAAGCACAGGGACCCAACAATGAATGTACTTCCTAGTCGTTCACCGCAGGGATACTCTGCAGCATTAAACACTCCCCTTTCCAAGTCGTCCCACTTTCACACCGTCCCCACTCTTTATGTTCCTGGGAGACACGGCAGGAAATAAATGGTTTCGGTGCTGACCTCTGGACCACCAGCTGACAGTCTCCCAGAGTTCAGTGGGGGTCTGACACACAATGACATTTGACATTAGTGTTCTGTATTTGCATTCTTGCTCCCCCAGAAGTGCGCCGATGAACGGCTCCGTGGCTGATAGCCGGTAAATGGCTCCTAGTCGGGAGACTGCCGTGTCAGAGAAGAGCACTTTCAAGGATGATTTAAACTTCCACTGCAGTGACACCGGCCTTTCATCTCCCCCTCATGACAAAAGCCAGAGATCCCCGGAGAGGTCAAAGAGCGAACACTTGACAGGGTCGGATTTAGCGGAGGTTGTTAGGACAGAGGTTGTCAAATATTGACTCTGAAGGAGTCGCGGAAGGGGAAGAGGAGGTAAAGATTTCCGGAGAACACCTCACTTTTCTCCAGACAGAAGCTTGCATGTGGGCAGGCACGCTCTCACCAGCATCGCCATCAATAAATAAACAGGGACTGACAGAAATATCCCCAGCATAGACTCAGCCAGCAGTGGCACGCACAGAGAGGGAGGGGAGAGAGTACAGCATGGAGATAAAGGCTGAAGGAGACAGCGAGTGAGAGGAGAGAAACAAGGAGGAGGGAAACAGAGCAAATAAAGAGGCAGGACTGAGAAACAGGGAGGAGAAAATGTAAAGATTACAATAAAGGGAAAATGAGTTCTTCCAGTTCAGAATTAATGGCCGAGGTGAAACATGCTTACGGTTTCAGTCCTGTTCCCCCACCCACCCGAGTTTCCCCTCCACCCCTCACCTCCACACTACCGACACAGACCGGAGCAGCACAATGACACACACACACACACACCCCAACCCCCGCATACCAATCCCCCCATTTCCATCTGAGCCTCTGCTCCATCACCCAGTCTCAACCTCTGGTTCTCATTTAGAAGCAACCTCCTTTCTCCTTCTCCTCTTCCTCCTCCTCCTCAGCACACCTCTCTTTCTTTCTCTTTCTCGCTCTCTCACTCAGCATGTTGGGGTGCGTGTGTGTGTAAAACCCTTACACCAACACATGTGCAAGCACAGCCTGAGACATTTATGCCTCCTCTCCCCAACAACCCGCAGCCTGTGTTGAGTTGCAATACAATCGCAAACACACATGAAGGGCACAAACACACGAGAGAGCGGTGTGGAGCGCCCGAGATCACATTCATGGAGACGCACGCTCCCCCTTCTTCCATGATTAGTCTAAATATGCCAGTGATCACAGAACGGCAGGAAGACCCTCTCCACACCGAGCTACAGAGACGGATAAGCGCACACAAACCTCCTCCTCTCACTCTGCGCCAAGCACACACAAAAGAAAAATAAAAATAAAAAAATAAAAAATCACACACTTTTCATTTGCTGTCTCCCAAGCTGGCAAGTTGCCAAGCTTCACATAAATTTGGTGCAGTGCCTTTCACAGCCCTTCTGCAGGTACAGTAATGCAAACACTGGAGAAACCGAGCATTCAGTGGATCCAGCGCATTTGGTAGCAAATCACACAGGCGAGGAGGAAAAACATTAGAGAATGTTGTGTGTCCCCTAATCAAGGCAAAGAAGCAGACGTTTCATACTGTAAACTCAAATTACCGCCTCACGGTTGTACGCCTCCACCCACCAGTCAAGCTGCAGTTCATATTCATGTTTCCATTTTTGCCCATTAATGTGAGTTTTTTTTTTTCCCCCTCCATCCAAGCTCAAGGTCTGGTATGTGATTTTGCTGCAGAGACTTTGGATTTGAACCGAAATCATATATAAGTAAGTGAGATTGTCAGTGAAATAGATGGATTCTTACCTGCAGTAGACAGCGGCCAAAGCAACCTGAGAGGGTAATTACAAAAGAACGGTGAAGCTAACCGCTACCACATGCAGGGACCATTGAACAGTGGATTTTACACCAAAATATTTTTGGGGACTCAGAGAGGGCTTGAAAGTTATACAACTTCATTTACCTTGGTTCACCCTTACTCTTCTGTACTCTTCCCATTTAAATCATAGATATCTGAAATAGGACCCTCTCAGTTAAAGCCATTATATTCATTCTAGATAGGAAAAAATATGTTTGTTGTAAATGTTATCTTGAATACATTTTGTGGAAAATAGATTCCTTTAAAGCAGTTTTTTACATCGCTTTGCTTCCTCAGCTTCAACTCACACTGAGAACAGCTCATTTTAATCCTTCTTCCTGCAGTAACGGCATCCACACTGATGGGTGTTGCACCATTTACTGGAAGAACTTGGCTTCGGTGTGTTTACTGGTTGAGAAATCATTGATTTTTTACATTTCAGACTCATCAGTCACTGGTGATAGTCGATCTCCAGGTGATTGCCTCTCCGTTTGACAGCATATTAGTGATATGCTTATGCTTACTCATCCCTGAAGGTTCACTTTAACACCAGTTTTAAGGCAACTTTTGAAATTAAAGGACTTAAGATTGACTAGAATTCAAAGACTGGTGTTTTAAAAGTTACAATTTCAACAAATCATTTTCATCAAATCCCAGAAAAAGCACCAGAATGACCAGCTTGTTTTTTGTTTTTGGAGCATAAAATCTATGGAGCACAGGTTAAAGCAGCACTGTCTTATCCCCCATATGTTGCTTCATCCTGCCAGTCAGCTGGCTGAAAGAAGGCTCCTACACTTTTCCCTTACTTACAAGAAAGTTTAATTTAGCCACTTGGAACCTTAGTTTTTCTGGTTGCAAAACTAAGTTCACTTATTTATGAACATGATGCTGTTCTGAAACTACAGATAGAAAGTTTTATGCAGAGATTTTGATCAGTTTGAGGCTTCTTAATGTCTCCAAAGCCTGTCTTCATCCACCTACTACCACAGCTACATTTCTGGCAGTGGGACTTGTGAAGTATTCACTAAGCCTTTCAGAAATTTTATACTTCACAAATGTTGCTAGTGACCAAACAGTGTCTTTCCTGTTTTATGAAACCTTTGCTATATTTTCCACAACACAGCCTCCATTTTCTTACTAACAAGACAAAAAAGCTCTGAGAATGTGCTCCTTCGCTGTTGCTCTGAGCTGAACAAAGCAGAAGCAGCGAGCTGAGCCTTCGACATGGAAACAAAAGCTCGCTCTTGCTGCGCGGGAGTTGAGATTGTTTAAAAAGTCACACGATATGCCACCATGTGCTTTTAGAAACAACCGTTTGGCTCCGACACGTCTGAGAAAGTCTATCTTCTTCAATAGTATGAGCGATTGTACGCTAATTCAGAAGCAAGGGAGAAAATCACACAACGAATCAGCACATCAGAAGCAGCTTCCTCCATGGGAGGGCTAGAAATCAAACCTTCAAACTGGAAAACATCTAAATTCAGGTATCAATTAAAAACAAGAACTAAAAACATTTGGATTTCAATTTGGATCGCCAGAACCTAAATATAAATACTCGGTCAACGAATGCCCCCAATGCCTATAGGGTACATAAGGAAGTAATATCCTTTTCTGCAACTTTTTGCAGTTTTTACTAGACATTTTTTAAGCCTGGATAAACTATAAAACAATCCTCCGATCCAACATGTAATTTCGCAGGAAAAGTCATTGATGACAAACAGCGTCACGCAAAAGAAATGTGCAAAAATCCCAACGGTGTTGGAGTGTTGAGTGGCAACGCATAAGTGTGCAGCTGTGCATGTATGGACGCATGTATGCACACATTTACACACAACCTTGACCAGCAGCTTTTATTATGCGACCCAGAAAAGATCATTTACACACATGCTTCCACGCCC
>CAEFZY010017714.1:0-31242 GCA_903066815.1 Brachyrhaphis roseni | reverse complement strand
TATATATATATATATATATATGCGCACAATTCTCATAAGCCAAAGACTTTACATCCCACTTCACAATTATTCCCTACTTTGTGTTGATTTATTACCTAAAGACCCCAATAAAGTACAGTAGTTTGTAGCTTTAGTGCGACAAATTGAAAAAGTTTAGGGATTATTCATAACTATGAGATTTGAAGACCTTTCGGTTAATTATCACATCCTTTTGAAAAAGCCATGTCGATGATTTCTCCTTCAGTCCACGCTGCGGCGCGTCGGAGCTCAGGTTTGCGGCTTGTTTGTGGAGGCGGAGAAGGAGAAATTCTCCAGTCGGTTGGACGACATACTGCCTCTGCTGGAGAAAGAGATCCACCCTGACGCCTATGAAGATGTGAGTAAACATACAACAGGAAGTCAGTGCATCCTTAAAAAGTCTTACATTCGTGTATCTAAAATTAAGGACTTAAAATGTCTTATATAAATTTTTAAAAGTAATTTAATCACAGGTCTTACTTTTTTTTTTTTTGACAGGACTATTTAATCCCGCATATTCTCTGTATTTTTTTCTTGTGGGACATTTCTGTCAGGCAAAAGTTTTAAGTCGCACTCAGACGTTTTCAGTTCATTCTGTGATTTGAGACGGCTAACATGCACTTGCCAACTAGCTAGTAAAATTTGTACGTTTCCGTGGAGATATAGGTCTTAAATTCCATTCGTAATGGTCTTAAAAAGTCCTAATTTTGAGTTGGTGGAACACTGTAGAAGCAAATTCGACTTAGAAAAGGATGGAAGAATTGTAAAGGATCTTCACGTCTTCCCCTCAGATTGATGAGGTCGAGGAGGAGAAAGGAGCCGACCGGCTGCTGTTCAGTTATCTCACCCTCATCTCCAAATTGAACAAACACTGCGGGTTGCTGGAGCTCAGGAAGCCTCGCGACACGCTCCTTCACATCTGGGGTAAGCACGTTACAGATGCGCCACCTTCTTTCCAAACGAGCTCGCCTTGAACGCCCCTCAAACCTTTTTCAGGTCACGTGGAAGCCCACCTGCGCCACCCTCACTGCTGGGTGTGGCTCACCGCCTCGCAGCTCTTCGGTCAGCTCTTCGCTGCTCAGCCGGCCGAGCAGTTGGTCACCATTTGGAGGGGAAGGAAGGGAGACCCCTCATCTCACCCGGCGGCTGTAGACTTCATCACCAACAACCTGGACAAGAAGGTGAGCCCAACATCACTTTGCTGGCTTCGCATCTGTCTTAAAGTCCTGCGTCTCACTTCTGCTTTCCTTCTATTCCCAGATGAGAGAGTTGGCTTTGAGCTTCTGCAGCCAGCTGCAGTCCAAGTTCCTGGACACGGCGTCGGGAGAGCAGGTACATAGTTAGGACTGAAACATCAAGTTTTACTTCTGCAGTTTGTTCGAGTTTATAAATGTCCGACTTCCTGTTTACAGGTGATCAAAAACCTCCTCTTTGTTGGAAAGGTGATTTACCTCATCTCCCCAGAGTCTCACATCACCTCTCTGGAAGAGGGGAAAAATAAGACGGAGAATGGAGAGGATGGCGATCAAGATGACGGCGATCACGAGGAAGAACAGGAAGAGGAGGAGGAAGAAGAGGTCGATGAGGAAAAAGACAACAGGCCTCCTTCTTTACTGTGGCTCATTAAGAAACTCTCTCTGATGGCGAAGAGAGAAGCAGCATACGCTCCTAAGGTTCCTCTTAAGGTGAGCAGATCGTCAGGTTCATCTTCAGAGTCAATTTTCACTTTTGGCCACAGATTATCTCAAGATTATCGATAAATGTCAGTAACATCATTTTTTAAAATATATTTAAAATATCTTTCACTTCCATTGTTAAGTATTCTTTACAAAATTAAAGTTTATTATTCACTGAGAGGGTGAACTTGCATTATTATGACATTATCAATATATTAGTTGAATGTTATTGTTTAACACAATACATTCAACTGGGACAATTTATTGTTCTGCAAAACATAATTACAAAAAAATTATTTTTTTTTAGCATTTTTGTCATAGTTGTACCTCAAAATATCGCAATTAAAATTCCAAGTCCATATTTCCCACCCCAAGTCACACACTATCCCAATAAAAAACATTAAATTATACAAAGATGAATAATAAAATCAATACTTGTTAACTAAAAAAACCCCATACAAAATCCAAGCAACCATATGGCTACATGTAAAGGCCCCTGCTGATGAAAAGCAGCCCTACATCACGATGCTGCCACCACTGTAGGGATGGTGTTTATGATTGGACAAAATGTGAAAATAGTTGAAGGGCTTTGAATAGTGTAACATTTCATCACTTCATACCTCTCGTCTCTGCTTTTTCCAACAGAGAACGTGTGTGTTTAAGTTCCTGGGAGCCACAGCGGTGGACCTGGGGAAGGAACGCCTCGGCCCCTACCTCACCACCATCATCACTCCTCTGTACAGAGAGCTGGACAGCACATATGCTGAGCAAGGTCTCCGTCTGACTGGCAAAGAGTAAACGAAAAATACAAGAAAAGGTAGTCTTGGTGGATTTAAATCCATATTTCTCCATTCTATCCAGATCCAACCTTGAAGAACTTGGCGCAGGAGCTGATTGAGCTGCTGAAGAAGCAGATGGGGCTGGAGAGATTCTCCCTGGCCTTCTCCGCTGTCCAGAAGGAGTTCTCACAGAGGCGAGCAGCTCGCAAGAGACACAGAGCCATGCAGGTATGGTGAGCACCAGACCCAAGACGTACAAGGTTTCACCCGTACGTCGTGTGTTAATATTTGCTCTCCACCACGCAGGCGGTGGCCAACCCAGACATCGCCGCTAAGAAGAAACTTAAGAAGCACAAGAAAAAAATTGAAGCCAAGAAGAGAAAAATCGAGATCCTCCGGCCTGGATATAAAGCCAAGAAGCATCGCAGTCATGCGCTCAAAGACCTGGCGATGGTGCAGTGATACACATGGGACTGAAATCTGACTCCAAGCAGGTCTAACTGGGATCTGGTATGGCCTGCTGCGGTCTTAGATCTTCTGTTGTTACAGTGTGACCGATGCCCTGCAGCCTTATCACATGGAATCATGTAAATAACAGATCAAAGACAATTTTATTTTTCCGCTGTGGATCAAGAACGGGATTGTCATAATCTAGGTTTTTGTAAAAGAGAAATAAACCAACATGTTTACAGAGCACAGTGGAATTCATTCTCAGAGCAGAGACTAGTTAGATCGGTTTAATAGAAGATAAGCTTAATTATAATGTCAATTAAAAACTGTAAACGTTCGAGCTGCTTTAGTTGTTCCGAAACTGCGCCTCTAGTGGTCATTCAAACCAACTGCAATTTTCAGCTTTGGTCTTTACAGGACGTCTGCACCTCGTTAAAAAAAGTCTTAAATTCATTAAATTGTAAGTTGGCCTTAAATATATAAATTCCAGGTATTAAGTTTTGTCGCGGCAGGAGTAGTTAATCTTGTATGTAATTTTTTTATTCTTGCGGAAGTTTTCTGTTGTTTGAGTCGCGCGCCGTTGAAGCCACCGCTAACTGGCCATGCTAGCTAGCTTTTCTGCGTCATCATGGGTAAGTACAGATTTGTCACCTGTTTGTTGACCGTTGACGTTTGTTTTTGCCACCGACTGACTTCTGCCGCCAACCCATACAAGGTTATGTACGTTCTGTGCCTTAGAAAAGAAAAATAACCTGGATACTACCGGGGTTAAGGCGAGAGAAGCACAAAGCCTGCTTCCAAAATGGCCGTTTTTGGGACGCCTGATTGCAGCAGTATCTCCCAACACTAAGCTATATTTATCATTTTTTCGGTTTTAAATTTGAGTTACTTAAACCTGCTATCCTATTTGGATAATAGGCTATCCTGTTAATTACTAGGAATAAATATAATAAAGTTTCAATATTGATACAATGACGGACTTCATTCTTTACTTAGAATCAATTTTACTGTACAAGCAGGTATAAATATGCAACCATAAAACTTTAAGCATACAGTTAGAGTTCAATAACTAATTAACTAAGTATCCCAAAGATTCCAACCACTAGAATAATTGAAACAATAAGTAGGAAGAAGAAAAAACAGAAATCCATAACAAAGCAGACAGCCCAGGCTGCAGTAACACTTGGCTAAAAAACCAACTCCAGAAACAAGCCATGTTTATTGTGTGCCGCTTTATCTCCCCCTGGTGGATCTTCTTGTCACTGACATTGGAGCTCATTAAATCCAAATAACAGGAGTTGATTCTTGAGATTGTGTCATGTGACACAAAATATCTGCGCTGACTCCAGATGTTACTGCAGCCTTCTCTTCTCAGTCCCAGGCTTAAAAGGCGTTAGGCGTTGGGAGGACTTGGTCAAGGCTTTATGTGGGTGTACGACTGGAGGAGGAGTGCAATCACTGGTCCAAAGAAAAATAAGGGAATGAGTAGGGGTCATTCACAAGGCTTCAAAGCGAGGGGGTCAAAGTTTAGGAGTATATACAGGATGGGACTCCTCCTCTTACTGCCGACTTTTCAGGGCATCCACCAACCTATGGGCACAGACAAAGCAAATATAATTCAACCTGAGTAAACAACAGTTGAGTCAATACAAGTTGGTCCTTCTTAGCCAGATGTACGTCTACATAAACAGAAGGTAGCTCTGGAAATGTAGCTTACCACTCCATGGCCTCATCCAGGCCTGTTCCTTTGGTGGCTGAGGTCTTGAAGATCTGCCACTTCCTGTCTTTGAGGGCAGGAAGGCCCAGAGCGTTGGCCACTTCAGTCGGCGTCATTGCCTGGTCCATGTCCTGTTTGTTGGCGAACACCACCAGGATGGCTTTCTTTAGCTCTTCTTCCTGCAAACGATGACAGACAACATCTCATAACTACATAATGAGCTGTCTGCGCATCCTTAAAGAGTCTTAAATATTTGGGTCAAAAACAAAAATGTTTTACATTTGTTTTAAGAAAAAATGCATGTTGGGCTTAAATTTAGTCATGACAGCTGTTTAATCTCGGGGGTTTAACAGATTAAACCCCCGAGACTTTCAGACTTTTTCAGTCAGGCAAAGGTTGGAATCATGAGCAGACATCTTAATTGTATTCTGTGACTAGGCGGTTGATGCTACTGGTAATTATATGCTAATATACCCTGGCAAGCTAGTTTTTTTAATCTGTCTTGGGTAAGTGCAAATATATAGTTAGTTGCCTGGATGGTGCTAATTTTTTAATTTACCTGAATTGTATGGAAAAACAAAATTAAGCTTTTTACTATAAGACTTAAGGTTAAGAGTCATATGCAGGGTGAGAAGCAGAGAGCCACAAAGAGACCCCAGAAATGTCAGTTTTTACCCCAACCATTCCCTAAATTTCATTCAACATGGCATTAAAAAGTCTTAAATCTGACTTGCAGTTACCCTCTTTATTGAAACTAAGTGAAAACTAATCGATATCAGCAAGAAATCCTGATTTTCATCTCATCCTGTTAAGAATAAGGATTTGATGAGTATAAAGAAAAAAAAATCAATTTTGTTGCAAAACGTCCTTAGTTAACAAAAGTACAGCACCTTACAAAAATATTACATAATACAAAAATAAAAAAACTAAAGGTGAGCTGGTTTGTTCAGTCTGAAGGAACTTGAACAATTTTATCAAAAATAAACAGTTGAAATGTTCAATTTGTGCGTTCTTGGCCTTTAATGTGAGAAATTTAAAGCGGTGTGGATACTTTTACAAGGCACTATAATTCTAATGGCAAAGATTTTGGGTAGCGGATGCATTTACCTCCAACATGGCCACCAGCTCTGACTTGGAGATGCCCATCCTGTCACGGTCGCTGCTGTCGACCACATAGATCACAGCGTCTGTGTTTGAGTAATAGCACCGCCAGTAGGGTCTGGAGAGGAGAGAGATATTAGAGGGTGACAGAACTTGTTATTGATGTGAAAAATAAATACGAATCAAACACAAAACCTCATAATCTCTACTATTCAACCACATGCACATTTCCAGTAGCCTCCCACATACCTGATGCTGGTCTGTCCTCCCAGATCCCACACCTGGAACTTTAGGTTCTTGTATGTGACTGTCTCAACATTGAAACCAATAGCTGCAGAGGGACGGAGAGGGAATATAAATTATTAGCACTTTGTAATCTGACAGTGCTGCACACACTCCGTCTCTAAAATCAATTGCCTGGGAAAACTTCATCAGAAATAATAGATGGCTTAATGTCTAGCAGAACTAATTTACCTGCCGGGTGTTGCATATAGGCGAAAATCATGACTGCGATAATATAACTATAAATCAGTAAAACAAGATTCTCCAGCAACAGAAAATGCTTGCCACAGGCTCATTTTTTGTGTATGTTCATTACAAGAATCAAAATTCGAAAGCTAAATTTAGGTACAATGACATAGGAAGGAGCAGTACATACTAGGAATTGTGGTGACCACTTCTCCAACCTGCAGCCTGTACAGAATGGTGGTTTTTCCTGCACCGTCCAAGCCCAGGATCAAAATCCTCATCTCTCTGGTGCCAAACAGGCCAGAAAAGAGACTGGAGAAGAAACCCCCTGGAGAGGAAACACACAGCATAAATGGTACTTTGATGAAATCAGTTCTGAGTTAGCTGATTGATTTTTTTTTTTAATACTATTTTTTAAAAAATACATCAGACGTATCTATAGAAGGAATAGGGTGCACGAATACAAGCATTTTGGTTGTTGTTTTTCCACAAGACTCCATCATTCACGTTTATCGAGCTAGCTCAGGTTAGCTCCCAAGTCCCTACCTTTGATGACAGCATTATAATTTTAAGACATAATGTCGTGCTTTATTACTGTCACTGAAAGCTTCTGAAAGGCCAGAATATAAGCTAAACACCGCAAAGAAAAACCGTTAACATCAAAAGAACAATAAAATGAACACTATAAACAACTAGCCATTAGCATTAGCTAAGCAGGCTGACATCAGCTGCACCTCGCGCTACAGCACGGAAGCAGAACGAAAACGCGGATGTAGCTCTGTTGAATATGTTGTACGTATAATTTTCAATGTATGCTGTTGGAAAAATATCTAATTTAATCAAAGAACAAATGAATCACGCACCCATTTCGCCAAAATCTCGTTCCTCGAATTGTCAATATGCAGTTGCCAGGTTGGTTCCGTCTGGCTGACGTGTCGCTGGAAGACGTCATCAACTCTCGCGTGGATTTGCTCGCAACATTCGTCACATACCCACAGCGACATTTTTATTTTATGTGAAGTCAGCGAAACACTTTTCGAGACAATTAAAAGAAAATACAATGTCACAATAAAATAACTCGCGTGCATTACCTTTTAAAACTTTTTAAATTAAATTTGTGGGTGCGCGGCTTAATGGAGAACGAACATTTTCATCGAAAGTGTGGCTAGAGAACAGAAGAATGATGAACCAACTGACCGTTGTTTAACGGGGTGCATTCAAGAAGTTAAACCGGAGCCGCGTTTCGAAATGTTCAATTCTGTAGGAGCGAGACATTAATGTGGGTTTTGAATGCAGCTCGCATCAGGCGAAGGAGTTGCCCTCTCTAAACAGCATCAAATTTATGATCACTAAAGATTAGAAAGGTTTCCAAGCTAAGCGTGAAAAGTGGTGCGCGTTGTGTGAATTTAAAGCAAAAATGCAACCTTGGTGAGCAGTTTGCAATAACTTTAATCTGCGGGGAACGCTCTGACTTGTGATTATCCACGGATGGACCTGGCGGCTGTCGCCTGAGATCATCGTTTACGATCGGCGGAGAGACCGACGCCGACGAGCAGGATGGTAGAGCGGTCGGACCGAGCCCCTCTGTTGGACTGGGAGGAAATCCCATCCGCGGAGAAACCCGGCGACGATGCCCCGGCGGCGACTCCCTCCGAGGAGCGACTGTCGAGCCCCTCCAACAGCCGCGGCACGGCGGGATGCTCGGGGTTTGGGTGGAGCAGCGGACCTGGGGGTCCCATTCCGCCCAGCAGGTCCGAAGCAGACGGCTGCAGCGCCCCGCCTGCGACCTCCAGCGCCCCGCCGACGGCCGCGGAACGAGCGCTTCCGCCCGACGAGGAGGAGCATCTCTCGGATTCAGGGACGAGGGAAGCGTCGCTGGAGGACAGGATGGTGAAGTGGGAGGAAAAGGACCAGATTGTGTCTGTCTTTGTAGTTACATTTAATACCAGAACAGGTGAGACAGCTAATATGTACAAATTGTTTTCAGGAAAGCATGAAATATCCTGAGTAAATTAATTAATTAAGGATTATGTGTCATTTAGAACCATCCTTTCCAGGCCTAGAATAAAATAAGCACCTGTCAGAGCAAAGTCTACAGATCATTCTCCCACAGGTGTGGCTTTTCCTGATCTCTCTCTCCAAGTTTAAAGACAAAGTCGAAAGTCACGACACATTTTCCCTCGCCAGATCAGCAGGGGTTTGACCAAATGTCAGAATAAGTGATATAAATCAATCAGGCGTCGCCTTCAGCAGGAGGTAACCCATACATTTTTAATAAGGGCTGTCTTGAAGATTGGCAGAGCCCTGGTGAATCACTTGCCAGATGGATTGCTTAGTCTGAGGCCAAATCAAACACAGAATCAATGGATGATGGAGAAAAGCCGCTCTGAATGGAGGACAGGAAATTTCCTGCAGGGTGGAGCTGGGCTCTTTTATGGTTTTGCGGCATGTGAGGCTGACATGACGAGCAGGTTGCTACTGTCATGCTTGTTCAGTAAGAAGGAATCATTACTGTGTAATTACCACTGCATGTCACAATCTGAGGTGAGAAAAACACAAATAAGAAGAGTGAAGAGTCAATATTATAATGAACCTCCAGCCCACCAATGCCATGATTCTACAGCGTTTAACAACAACAATCAATGTACATCTAGTAAATCATTGCATTATTGAAAAAGCATAATTTTCTTTAACTAAAGAAAATTATAATCATGGAGCCCAGATTTCTTCACAATAAAAACTTCCAAAAGCACTTTGATAGTATCAGATGAACCATTTGAAATCACACCTTGTATAAAGTTGCAACTTACCAAAAAAAAAATACAATTAGTAAAGAATTAACATTTAAGTAATGTTTCTGGGGCAATGAAGCTGAGAATTGTTTACTTTCCTTAAAAAGTCCAGGCTAGTTTTGTCTCATTGTAACAGATGGTCCAGAATGACACTCTTTATATAAGAAAGTCTGATTTTTATTATTTATTTATTTAAATTAACAAAAGGCACCTGTTGTTGAGCTATAAAACACTTTGATCAGATTTCAGCTGAGGAAAGAAAAGGAAATCAGAATAAAACTAAAGTGTATTGCAACAGTATTTCTGCTTTTTCACAATCTGTTGGCTAACAACAATAAAGTTCCACACAGTTTATTAGGATTTTATACAGTAGATCAACACAAAGAAGTGCATAGTTGTGAATTGGAAGGAAAAGGATACATCTTTGCACATTTATTGATTCATATTTTTGCATAGTCTTTTCAATTGTGACAATTATTTTCCAAGTCTCTCACTGAGTCTTTTATTTGCCATTTATTGGCTTTATTGTTCCATCCATCTTTCCCTGAACTATAATTAGCTACCATAAAATTAAAACAAAAGCTTCTAGTTAGATTCTGATCTAAAGATGCAAATTATTTCAGTATTATTTTATTATTATATAAGGAAAAGATCTACTTTTAAGGGTTAAAATGCAGCCTAAAAGTCGTTCTATTTGAAGCAGTGGATTTGAATTTAAGTATCAAAGGAAATGGAGCTGGAAAAAAAATGTACACCACACTTTTCAGACATTCTTCTTTGTTTTTATCTTCTTAAAAAACATTTGTCGTGTTGTGTTCTTCCACTTTACAAATAAGTGTTGCTTTTTGTTGTCTATCGCATAAAATTCCATTAAAACATTTTGTAGTTTGTGATGGGGAAAAAAAAAAAGTTTGTTGACAAACCAGCTCATGTTCCTGCAGAAGGTCGTTTGACTGACGCACGTAACCGAACGCAGTCAACTCGCTGAGTCACTTTCTCTGGCCGTCTGCACCTGTCGGGCCCGGTCTGCTCAGCCGAAGCTCACGACGACTTCCACGTCCCGTTTAGCTCCTGAATACAAATATACCCGTCTGTTTCTGTCGTCTGCGTGTGACACAGGTAACATGTTGGAGTGGTGTCTACCCAAAGACATGGACCTGGAGGGAGTGGAGTTCAAAGCCATCGCCAGTGGCTCCCACCGAGTCAGCACGGACTTCATGTGAGTGGCTCTGTTTGCAGGCAAACAAACAGAGTAAGCCAGCTTCAAATATTAGAATGCGGCCCCAGAACTCCCCCCACCCCCACCTCTTGTGCTGGCAAAGTGCTGTCTGGCGCAGCCATCTGGCAATGCCTTCGCTTCTCCCTGACTCACTGCCTCATCTTCCAACCCTACATCTTTCCTCCTTCTGCAGCTACTTCCGGAAAGGCCGCTACTTTGGCCTCGCCTGCTTCGCCAACATGGCTGTGGAGAGCACCGAGGAGAGGGGGGCCCGGATGAAGTCGGTGGGGATCCTGTCTCCGTCCTACACGCTGCTCTACCGCTACATGAGCTTCCTGGAGCACCAGGTCAGGTAAGGAGGACCGTCTTCCACTGCAAACTCTCCGAAAGCAGCAGCTTCTGGCTTCAGCAAAAGTCTCATGGTAGAGATCAACATTGTGACACGGCTGTTGCACTGTCATGATTACATTAAAACTGCTGACTCACTTTCTAATTGTGACTGAATTGTAACCACAAACTCGTCTTTCGTGCTTGTAGGAGACGCCTTAAGTACACATTCACACCTGGAAACTCGAGCTGGTCTGCTCGCTGAAGAGTTGTGCTGAGATCAGTTGGGGTTAAAAGTCTTAATGTAGGGCATTAGGGTGGCTTTAGTGTCTAGTCAAAACATTCACACTATTAACTTCAGTGTGTTTTACTGGGATTTTATTTGTCAACAGGCAGGTTATATTTATGATGTGGGAGGAGAATGGTGCTTCAAAGTTATTCACTAACAACTGAGGTGTTCAATTATATTCAACTAAAACCCCTATACTCTAATCCCTTCAATTAAAACTGAGTGCCTCTAGAAGTCATACATTTTGCGAAGACAGAGGAACACATCAAATAGGTCAGGAATAAAATGTTGTTCTAGGACAATTATTAACCATGTTCTGCTCAGACAAAAAAAGACTGTTCTAACATGGTGGTGGTAGCATCATCCTGTGGGAAAGTTTTTATTTCTGCTGGAAGTTGCAAAAGATGTGAGATTGGGGCAGAGGTTAGTAAACAGTCTGCTCAAGTACTGACTAGTTGATCAAATTATCAATCATTTAATATTTAAAAATTAGATGGCCCAAAGTGGAAATTTTGGTGTATTTATTTAAAGGATAAAAATAACAATATTTTATGTAAGTAGCAAAAAATAACAAAATCAACCAAAATATATATTTTTTTCAAATCAGTTTCTTTCAATGTAAAAACTTAAAAAACTTAAACAAAAACTCATAAAATTCCAACAAAGTACATTCAAGTTTGTGGCTGTAATATAACAAAGAAAATTACAAGATGTATTAATACATTGGTATTTATACAAAGATAATAAATAACATTTATATCTTTCCTTGAATGAACTGATTCTGAAAGCATCAGTATTTCAGTCTTTTTACATTTTGATCTAGACAAAAGGGAATAAAAGCCCCTTCAGACGACTTTCTACTTCTGCTTTCTTTAGACTCTCAATGCCAGACTCACACTTCCTTTTCTCAGTTGAACACACCGCTCTCTCCACATTCAACTTCTCTTCTCTCTTTCTTCTTGCACAGTTCCCACACTGCGGCCTCCAGTCATGCAGCGCTCATGCTCATCATTCCCCCACATATCTCTCTCCAGATTCCCCCATCTGACGGCTGCTCTGGTAGTCGTCTCTCCTTGTACAAAGGGCGTGCTGTTGGTCACGGAGTGACTCAAACGTTGAGGAATTTCTCTGGTTTCTTCTCTCTTCCTGACAGTTGAGAGCTGAAATCCTATTTTGCTCTTAGAGTATTTATGGGGAAGTATGGCAGCAGTTGGACAAAGGACGAGTAAAGGAACTTAGGTAACTGTTTGGAAATGTTTGGTGTGAGAGAGAACTACGCAAGACTGGCGCAAGGGCAGGGCATGTAGGAAACAGTGAGGCAGTGGTGAGGTGTGCGGTAAGGGCGACGGGCCGGGTCAAGGCGGTGCTTGGGATGCATTAAGGATCTTTTTCCCCCTATATTTTAATAGACTGTCCAAGAAATGGCCACAAAGTTTCTTTGTAAATGTAAATATCTGAGATCTGGATTTTTAAAAAAAGATTTTACCATTTAAAGTAACTTAACTGATAAAATAATCTTTGACATTAACTACTAAGCTGCAATAACAGTAATGTTTTCAGTCCTGATTTAAAGTCGCCATCTAACCAAGGCGTTTTTGGAGCCCAGCAAATTAAATGCAGTCTTCAAACTTTTAATTCTGGTCACTGGAATATGGAAAAGCCACCATTACAAAAGTTTAAACTATTGGAAATAAAAGTGTGCAGGATTTTTCTGTCCTTTTTTGACAGGGAGCCTCTTCAGGCCTCTAACCTTCTATTTTCTAGAACCAAAAACAATGAATCTCTGTTGTGCATTAGGCTGTAGTGACCTCTGACTCAGCTAGTCTGTAGGGTTTCTTCTGGCTCAGTGACTGTTGTCATGTGGTAAATGCTGTGTGTTACTCATGGTAAGAGATGCCTTAACACACTATAGCATGATATAGGAAGAGCAAACAGATTTGAAATAAAACGGACAGTGTATGAAGCTTTGAGGAACACCACATGTGAGGTTCAGTAAAATAAAAACAGAAGTGTTTAGGCAGTATTATACATTTATAAACTTTTTTTTTTGCTTCTAAAAGGACTTTACATCTCTTATATGTTTTTGCTGTTCTCATGTAAATCAGATTTGAAACTCCTAAAGCAGTATTTTTCCCAGCCTGACTTTCATCCTGTCAGTCTGTTGTTACCCAACGACAGTTTCCAGGTCACGGACAAATTCATTTGTGTAATTAAGTCCTGCGGCTGACGTGCTCATTTGCTTCACAATGGTCCTGCAATAATTAGCGAATCTTAACCTGGCGTTTTCCGGTTTTAATTCTCCTGTGACAATGTTTTTGTTATTGTCTTCAGTTGTCATCGTTCGGCAACGCGGAGGCGGAACGTCGTGATTTTTGTCAGCCGCAGTCAGAACAGCTTTGCTCCAGGACCTGAAGCCATCTGTCCACACACTGATTAGTGCTCTCGTTTTTAGACTGTTTCCAGGGCTGAGTCGGAATAACACGGGCAGTATGTGGATTTGATTTGTGATTCAGCTCATTATACTGAACATGCACCACCCACAAATATTTGCCCGTGGCCGTAAAAGCTTCAGAGTTTATATTTATTATAATTTTTCCAGTCTAGACCTCTCTTGATGTCATTTCTTCTCCTTTCCACAGGCTCCAGCTTCAGTCCCCGGGACACTACTCACCCCTGGAGGCCTTTTATGAGGACAAGAGGGCGCTACTGCCCCCCAGTGGAGAGGATGTTGTAACTGCATTCCCAGCCAACGCATGGGGAGCTGCGATTAACCACAGCATGCATCCTGAGATGAAGGTAGGAGAGATCTTCACATTTCTATGACAATAAAATGGTTTACATTTTTTTTTCAGATGATGCATCTTCCCATGTGTTTCAGTAGTATCTGCCTGTGTTTATGTTTGGGATAGATCACTCATCCCGCAGGCTGCATGTCCCAGTTCATCCGCTTCTTCGGGGAACAGATCATGGTCCTTTGGAAACTGGCTCTCCTCCGAAGGCGGATCCTCGTCTTCTCTCCTCCGCCCGTGGGTGTGGTCTGCTACAGAGGTGGGAAATGTTCTGATAAAAATGTCCCACGTTATCAAAAGGTGCGTCAATTCTTCTGTTTCCCGTCTTCTGTCAGTGTACTGCTGCTGTTGCCTGGCCAACATCTCCATCCCCGGTGTCGGCGTGGCAGTACCCGAGTTCCGGCCTTTCTTCTACGTTAACGTGGCCGACATCAGCGCCCTGGAAAACGAGCTTTCCTATGTAGCATGTGAGTGGATTCCCAAAACATTTCGCACCAAACGAGGAAGTTGATGGTAACCGGGCGCGGGACATGTTTGCATGTTCAGGTACGACTGAGAAGATCTTTGAGGAGAAGAAAGATCTGTATGATGTGTATGTTGATAATCAGAATGTGAAGACCTACAGAGACGGGCTGAAGCCTCTGCTACGCCTCAGCGCCGCCGACAGAGAGAAGTATCGCAAGCTCACAGAGCAAAGGTAGGAGACCAGAGTTACACAATGAAATTAGTATTTGTTAACTGCTTTGTTGTGTCTCGGAAAACTATCAATACGCCTTTAACGGGTGGTGTGCACTGTTAGCCACACATACAAAAAATGGCTTCTAACTGATATGCAATTATACAACCGCACATGTTTGAGAAGCAGAAGTGGAGCCTCCTGCACAACCAACTAGAATGCAGAAAGTGGCTTCTGAATGGTAAGTCATCAACTAAACAGGCGTAAAACCAGCTGACCTAAAATGCTGGAGCTCCACTTTGGTTGCTAGGTGACAGCGCGGTTCACATCGAATGTGACTCCACACTCCAGACTTTTTTGAAATGGCTCGTTTTCCAGACACCAAGAAACATTAACTTATTGCCGAAGAAGAACGGCTGAGTGTTGTTTTAAAAATTGCTTTGAGGCCCAAATGAAAATATAAAAACATGCAGAAAGTAGATTTTGCATAAAAGCGGTATGAATACTTTTGCAAGGCGCTGTATATTCTTAGGAACTTGCTTCAAGGAAAGGTTTGTTGTAGTGAGACCATAAACAATTCGAAGTGTCTGTGTCTGTAGGCAGATGTTGCTGTATTCTCAGGAGGAAAATGGAGACTGTGTATCCAGCGAGGAGGATCTTTTTATTTTGTAAGTACATCATTAATGTTTATTAGCCTTTTTTTAAATTACAATCCTGGATGCAGCTTAAAGTTAAATCCACCCTTGAGTTCTTGTTTTCATTACAACAAACACAAATCAGTGTTTCTGACCAACAGAGCAAAACTAACCAAGGGAAAAACAGAGAACAGTGTTTAAAAAAAGTGGAAGGTTCAGGGAAATTCTCGTTTTGTTTTACTTCTGAAGGTTTTTCCTGGAGCAGAACAACAGGATTTTCCAGACTCTGAGCGAGGTGGCAGGGAGCCCGGATCCCACCGTCACCCAGGACAGCGTGAGGGCCATGGGTCTGGATCCCCATGGAGACAGACTCTTCCTGCTCCACCTGCTGGAAATCTACGGCTATGACAGTCTGCTGGTTTCAGAGCAGCTGTGCTGCAGCTGAGTGTTTTTATTGGGGTTTTTTCTGTCCGTCATCACTGCTGGTTTAACACAGGGGGCCTATCTGCCTCTGATTGCTGCACCACAGGCTTTGGGACACTGTTGATGGCGCCATGCTGTAATGTTTGGTCTACTGAGGGCCTCCTCCTGATTGTCTGAACTCAGTGGTACCAACAAAAACGTGGTAAATTCTACTTAGCAGAGCCTTGTGGAGATTTACATTCAGCCATTGTGTTTGATATCAATACTGAGCCATGTTTTTTTTTCCCCAGACTGTATAAACATTTGACTAGATAAACAAAAACCGAACTGCACAAACGTATTAAGCCAGCAAGTTTTACAGTACGAAAGGTAACTATAGGTGGGCTTCCTGTAAATAAGGCTGACTTGTCTATGATCTGCGTGTCAGTGTATGTGTGTGATATCAGGTCTGACTCTCTGCCAGTGTTGCACTTCTTGTACCGTGTGCTGGATTGTAAAGCCAAATTAGGGCTCAAGGTCTTTCGCTGACACGTCAAACTGCCTTTGCCTTCACCAAGTACGTCTGTAACATCACCAACCAAGTGACATTTAGTGACACAACGTATGTCTGAGAGGAGAACGTTTTAAAGACGCAAAGGCAGGTTGGTTCTAGAGATGTGCTGATGTTTATTTTTGCACTTTTGGACATCAGGAGTCAAGCTTTGAGATGAATCCTATCAACATACAAGACCAATTTAGCTCCATTAGGAAGAATAGTTTTGTCATTGACCAAAAAAAACCCAAACATTTTTCAGAGCAAAAACAAAAGCACTGAAAGCATCTATTTCTATTACAATGTAATGGAAAAAGTAGACTATTTGAGATCTATATAGCTCAACAGCTCCCCCTGGCTTTTATTAGTTGTATTGCACGATTAAGATCCAAGATGTTCGACCTCTTAGCTTCTCCGCTACTGTTCTTTTCCATTGACGGTTTCAGTTACTTAAAGGTAACTGTTTGTTCTGCATAAGGAATATAAAATGACAGCTAATAAATGTGATTTTATATCAACCCCAGTGAGAAGCTGGGGGGCTAATGGGGGATAGTTACTGGAGCTTCTTTTGCGCTACAAGTAATCTGTAATATTATACAGTGCCTTGCAAAATTAGGTGTACTCCTTAAGCGTTTCCACATTTTTGTCACATTACAACCAGAAACCTCAATGTAGTTTATAAGTATTTTTATGTATTAGCTTCTTTGCAGGGTTAACACAATATCAGTCAGGATGAATGTGAGTTTTACCACAGATTTCCATATAGATTCACATCTGGAGTTTGACTAGCCCTCCCCCAATGAATGAGTACAATTGATCTGCATTTAGCTCAATTGATAAAAAAAAAAAAGAAGAAAAGGCAGACATTACTTTGGAACAAAACATTACCTGTCTGGTGTATTCCTTAGTGCTTAAAACAAATAGAGGTGTTCTGGATGCCCTGGATTTTATTTAAATAGAGGACTTAATGAAATACTTGCCACATGTTTCAGCTTTTGCTAGTGTGTGTAGCACACATAAAAATAGACAACACACAGAATTATGTGGCTAAAATGTGAAAATGTTAAAGGTGTATGAAACCAGTATGCCACTGTATAGCCACACAGCTTTTAGCACCTTTTACTTTTGGTGACTTTTAAAGGTTAATTTACATAGTTGTAGAAATCACTCAAACCCCCTCAAAATGTGCTTCAAAATAATCATCTGTAGATTAAAATACACCCATTTGATTTAAATACATACAGAAACACGCGGCACAGTAAGATAACCCGGAGCTTTTAGTCAGTGTCCTGCATTAACCATGAGATCCAGAAGTCTAACTCAGTGATTCTTTTTCTATTTTAGTTTTATCTGTAAGATATTAAATGTGAATTTAAATGTGTTTTTATGTAAAGAAATGGGATCAGCTGAATGTGTTTTATACAGTGACAATGATCTCCCTGAGCCTCCATGTATATCAAACCCACACACCTGTACACTGTAAGAAAACATTTCCACATCTCGCCAACTACAGCTACTTGTACAAAGCAGAATCAAACAACTTTGTAGTTAAGGATAGTCTGAGTCATGTTAAAAACACCTTTGCTTTATTTATTTTCACCGTCAATCGTGTCAGAAATAAAGTGCACAACCACTTTTAATAAAAGTTCTTCTCTTGCTCTTATTTCAAATATTCCTTTATCTGTTAATGTCCATGCTTTTAAGATTGTTTTCCCACAGTGACGATTTTCTGTTTCCATGGATCACAAACTTCTCATCCCGGCCAGTTTAAGTACAGTCAACCAGTTCTGTTTCACATCCAGATCGTCGCAGGAGAACACGTGGCTGGTGTTGGACTGTTTGAGACTGAAATGGTTCTGATCCTGCAGCTCCTCGATCACACAGCTGAGTAACGGTACGGTGAGCCGGGGCTTCTCATCCTGGACACAAAGGAGGGAAAGGAAGGACCAACAATGGCTGTCACTATAGAACAAATATCAAACAGAATAGCCACTTCCTTTTGGCAATATTCCTCATACTGGAGTGTCTAAGCTGCACAAACTTTCACCAAAAAAGTTTAAGTAGTAGAAACTGAGTGAAATAAAATAGTGAATATTACAGGATTTGAAAATTGCATTCACTTTGAACATCCTACTATGAATGTCTGAGGATTTTCTAGAACATTTACAGATTCAAATTAGGCTCCTTGGAAAATAAATGAGCTTTTCTACTTCTACAGTCAGATAAATTGAAATAAGTAATATTTTCATTTTATAACATCTTTCTTCTGATTGAAAGTCCCATTTTTGTCCTGAAGTGGCCCAACCATAGCAACAATATGAAGGTCTTTATGACTGTAATGCCAATGTTTGTTTTACTAATTATTGAGAAAGATCTAATGATCATAACTAAATCTACATATCAAACTAACAATGTCAACACCAGCTGTTCATTACTATTGTAGAAAAACATTTTTCTACCAGCCACTGCACACTACTATCTCAGCACTTTGAAATAGTTGTGTGCAGCGGCTGGTGCCCTTAATCTACTGTGCAATACTTCAAACACATAATATTACCAATGTGTAAAAATCCTTAAAATGAATTCATCTTTTAGTAGCAAAAGAAAAAAGTAGAAAGTGTGTAATGACAGATAAACTTTTCAGCATCTCTGTTGCAGTTGTAAATATTCTACAAGACATCTCATTACAAACAATTACCTTTTTCAAATGTGTTTTGTACTTCTTCATCTATAGTGACAATAAATAAAGGATTATATACAAATAAATTGATGGATCATTACCTGTGGATTATTGTACACATGGAAAAATGGAGGATGAGTCCCACTGAGAACGCACCACACTTCTTGCCAAATCGTGGCGTTGTCCCCATACTGTAGGAACCCACTCAGAACACAGTCCATTGATCCTGGATATGCTTCACACTGGGATAAAACCCAAAACAAAACTGACATCAGAATGTTGCAAGATCTTCTTTCAATAATCTAGTAACATAAATGCTGTTGTAGCTGCAGCTAGAATGGGAAAACAAAGCAGAAAAAAACGCAATCCAACATTACAGAACATCCTACCTCCAACGTTCTTCTCTTTTTTCCCTCCATCCTCTCGGCTCTCTGGCCAGCCAGGACGGAGTAACAAGTTTTGCACACTTTGTTCAGCCTGTTGCCGTCGTACTCTAAAGCCACTTTGTTGTCTGAACACTTCCAACACACCACCTGGGGGAAGAGCAGATGCCATTACCTGTGAACTAACCTTGTGTTGCGTTCTGTTTCATACAGTACAAAGCGTCCGGATCCTCACGTAGCCACAGGCACGGCAGTGATGTCTTCTCCTGGTGAGTGCATTGAAAGGCTCCTGGCATGTCATACACAGGGTCACCTCATTGTCTCTGATCCAGCGAGGGGCTCGTCGGCCAAGTTCCTGTACAACAGGTGTGTATCTTAGTGGGTTTTTTTTTTTTTTTAAATCTCACACAAGGACCAGTTTGTGACTGAAATTTTCAAGAAAGCATGTGATCCAACCTACAGTTTCTTCTGTAGGTTCTTTAGAAGCCAATTTGAAGGTTTCATTTTTCTTCTGAAACACATCAATGGCTTCCTGAATCGCCTGGAGATAGAGGACAAATTAGAAATCTTTCTGTGACTTCAGTAGCTGTTAATGTACTGCAGCTAAACAAAAATACCTTTATCCAGTCGTCTCGCTCCTGCTCAGAGCTTGTGAAGAAAGTAAAAAAAAAAAACTGATTACATTTAAATTGAATGCAACATGTGAAGTGCTTATTGAAAATCCACTGCGTGAATTTAATTGTTAAGGCTGCAGGTCATTCATTTTACTTTGTGCAAGTCTTTGAAAGTAACAGTCTGCATAATGCCTGTCTATTAAAATCCATTCAGATACATCCTGTATAAATCAGAAACTTTAACACTTTAGAACATACAAAGAGCTGTGGACTTCAGCTGTTACAAAATGCTGTGAACCTACCTGGCCTGTAGCTCCAGAGTCTTTTCCTTGCCAGAGACCTGGAAAGTGTAGGAGTGGTCTTCATTGGTAGTCTGTTGCGTTTGCATGCCATCCACGCCAATCCTGCAGCGGACAGTAAACCGCTGACCAACCAGGCTGAACTTTGCACAGCAGCACAGCAAGAAGTTGTTAAACTGTGTACGCAAAATACTAATGTTAGTATTAGTGTGGCGAACACTGGAGGAGATTTTTCTGCACACAACTGACCAAGAACAGATGTCTCTCCATAGCCGACGTGTTCCTGGCAGCGAGTTTCAGCAGGCGACCTTCTTTGAGAAATTCGTTAGCTGGGTTGACCACTTCTTCTTCTCCAACCATCTCATAAATCTCCAGAAGCCGTTTCAGGTTCTCCTACGATGAAACAAACATGGACTGAATTGGTGTTCTTAGAAACCCCTCAATACCATACTTATGTTGTTCCAAAAGTCTATAAAATAAAATGAAAATATTGAGGTAGTGAAAACCACAATTAGCTCGAATTAGAAGAGTATCAAAAGTTATGTATCTACGCACGGCTTTGTGGACGGCGCTGTTTGAGTGAAATGCTGCCATAGAAATAACCTCCAAGGATTCTGTGGGGAAAAAAGTAAAACAAGAATCTCAAACACTTTCAAAACTGTGCGTTAGGAAAACTAGCAATAGTTATAGTATAAATAGCATCTTCCATACTTTTTGGAATCCCTGGCAACAATGTGTAATTTAATCTTTTACTTCAATAGCATAACCTCATATAAAAATAGAAAAATGTTATAAAAGTATCTTCCACAGGAAGATTTGGTAGCTCCCAGATCACTTCAAGGCATTTTTTTGTTCATTTTCATTAGTTTATGTCTTGTGGTTTGGTGCAAAATCACTTACTATTAGCAAGCTCATAATCTGGGTCATCTTCAGGAAGCTTCTTCAAGTAATCCTTCAGTAGCATCTCATAGCGTGGAACCCTCTGGACTGGTTCCAGCATGTGGTGCTGCAAGGTGAGGTTGCCGCACAATTCCTGACTCTAACAGCACAAACACAACACCATTGATCAGATCTAGGTGAGACACATGGGGACGTACAAATACAACCCTGTTATGGGGAGTGTTTCTCGCCTGGATGTCATGGATGATGTTTCTGAAGGCAGATGAGCGTTCGGTCCAGGTTCTGACCAGTTCTATGGCTCGGTCAAAGTTCCTGATGTAGTCAGCATACATCCTCAGGAAGGGTGCGTGCTGCAGGAGAGCTTTACCCAAACCAGGGCTTTCGTGCCTTTATTGAAATGTAGCAGAAAATATTTTTAATGCCTCACACAATTCCTATTCTAAGGACATTTTATGTTCATAAAAAAAAAAACAACGTTGCTATTTTGGCCAGGGCTGACGGTGCAACGTCATGTATTCTCTAGTCAGGTATGGAAGATTAAGTAGCTGTACCACTAAGGAAGTTCACTAAGTAATTAGAACCAAGACTCACCAGTGCATGATGCAGTTTTCCAGATCAGGCAGTAGAAACTGGCTGTGGAATGAGTAAATTGAAGATATGTTGGAGAAGATATTTCTAATGACGTCAGGAGGAAATGAACCGCGATCAGCTTCTTGTGTAAGCCGTAAGCAGAAGACCTGCGCAGAGAGTTAAGAAGCCAAGGTCACACAGCGATGTTCGTTATCGTTCTTACAACTTCTCTTTTTAATTGTGCTCAGATTTGTAGTGGATGGTTGCATTTATTCATTTCCATAAAGGAAATGAAACCCGCAGTGCTCAAGCCATCTGTCCAACCTTGTTAACTTCAATGTAGCTCATTCAAGATTAGTTTTGTCCATCCTCTGTCACCAAAACGTGACCACCTATTAATTTACCACATTCTTATAGCACTTCACCAAACATTTAAAACGCATTAGATTTATTTCTGTTAATTTGGTTTTATAAGATCAAAAAAACTAAACAGAAAGAAAACAGAAAGTTACAGTTACCTGGTCGACAAGGTGGAGGCGGGCCACATACGTCCTCTCTGTCTGCAGGAGCTCATTAGCTATCCTGTGTAGTTTCTGTTCTTTGTCATCTTCACTTCTTGACTCACTTCCTCTACTTTCGTTCATCTTCTCCTCATCTTCCTTGTTATTGTCAGCTTGTGAAACCAGGCGACAGCTCTCTTCTCTTGCGGTTGCTTTATTCCACTCACAGGAATACCTGCTAGCACGTCCTCCGAGTGCCTTGCCTTCATCCATTAGGCTTTCTTTTGACTCTACTCTCTCCTGTATTTTGCCATTTTGTTGTCCTGGGGAAAGTTCATTGCTCTTACTGCAAAGATAGTCTCCATCTGTGGTACTTGGCTTACAGGTAGCCGGAGTCTTGGTGTTGACACCATGCCCATTGCAGTTAGCTGATTTTAGAGGAGACCAGACAGCTTTTTCAGGAGGAATCCTGCATGGAAGGCATTTTTTTTTTTTTTTTTAGAAATTATCTTCATGCATAAAAGTAAAATATATATATATACACACATCGGCCAACTTCCTACCTGGATTCATCCATGTAGGCAATTAGATTAGGCATGCTTAAAGATTTTTCTGTCTTCTTTTCTCGTTTCTCTAACTTCTCACTTGAGATTCTGTGCAGGCCCAGCCACGACCTGGAGCTCTTGGCAGGGCTAAAGCTGCCCATCTTCTTCTGAACGGGGCTCGGGGTGCGCAGCTTTGCCATGAGAGGGCTACAGTTTCTTGGGGACAGCTTAGCTGGGCCTGTCTCCCTCAGTGAACTACGACCCAAACTTGGAGATCTTGAAACTAAACAGCTTGAAAGGTTTGGAACCCCCTGAGCCAGTCTGGGCTGTTCTGCAGACACTGGATTCAAGAAGTTGCCTCCTCCACCTCTTACTGGACTGGGCGGCCCTTGACAAGTCTGTGGGCTAATACAGGAAATGCAGATTCTACAGTCTCTGTTGGTTGGGCCATTTCCTTGTTGAGGTTTTACTGTGTCTGAAGTAGGATGGCAGGCTTGATCTTGCCCAGTCTTCTGGAACCTCTGAAGGTGAGCTGGTTTAAGAGTCGCTATAAAGACAGAAGATTTGGTGGGAAAATGTTTTATCAGTAAAAAAACAACAAAAAAACCCCAAACAATTTCCATCAACTCAAATGTCTTTTTAGCGTTATTTAAGGGTTTTTCATGCAAGATTTACATTTCTGTTGATCCACAAATTAAAATTTCCGTATGTTCAAGTATTTGCAAAAGTATTACATGATAATTAGTACAACACACAAGCATCAGACGAAGAGGTTCATATTTTTGAGCTTACCTAGAGACTTGAAAGGAGATATCTTTGATTTCTTGTTTTCATAATCCTCATTCGTATTAGGTTCAGGGTTTGGTTTTGTTCCAGAGAAAGTGTCGCGAGCACGGCCACAGCTGTAAGCGCCGCACACTCCGCTCTCCACATCTAAAAGAAAAAACACCGTTCTCTCCAAAGTAAAAATACAGTGTTATTCAGCCATTATTGGTGTGTGATAACATTTTAAAACTCCTTTAACAGTTAAATGATGTGTAAAAATGTTGTTACTACATAGAAGCGTTACTAAAACCACATGTCTACTAATTAATGAGGTAATAAAAGCTTTTTACATATATTTTACAACATATATTCAACCAAAAAAAATTGCTACCAGTCTCTATTCAGTATATGAAACTGATGTTGTATTGTACAGCAAAAAATAAGCACCAAATAGTTTAGCTAAATTACCTCCTGCTTCTGGTCTACAATTGTCTACAATTAACCCAGGAAAGATTTTTAGAAGCATTACAAACACGTCCACTGTAATTAAAAAAAAAACAAAAACAATTTGCAGCATAATCAAACATGTTACATTTAGACTTTATAGCCAATTGTTTTCCTACCTGCATTTACATCCAAGTTGGAGCCAGATTAGCTCTTGTTTGTAGGAAAGTTGATCTATCTGTGCTTATGTGAGGCTGATTTGTTGGTCATGTGGAGAGGGCTAAAGTCTGCTGCTTTCTCAATGGAAAACTTCTGTTTTTTCACTTCTGCTTAACTGTTTGAGGCAAACCTTTGGCAGACTTACATATTCTGCCACTGCTGCTGCTGTCTCTATAGCAACAGTGCAAAGACATGCACAGTTTGTATGAGACGTTCTCAAACTCCCAAAGGATAAATGAACTTTTAAATAATTAAGATGAATCGGATGCATTTCTGGCTCTATATGATATACAGGGGTTGGACAATGAAACTGAAACACCTCTCATTTTAGTGTGGGATCATGGCATTCCCTTGGTCCCATACTTGTGCTAGATGGGCACGTCACTGCCAAGGACTACCGAACCATTCTGGAGGACCATGTGCATCCAATGGTTCAAACATTGTATCCTGAAGGTGGTGCCGTGTATCAGGATGACAATGCACCAATACACACAGCAAGACTGGTGAAAGATTGGTTTGATGAACATGAAAGTGAAGTTGAACATCTCCCATGGCCTGCACAGTCACCAGATCTAAATATTATTGAGCCACTTTGGGGTGTTTTGGAGGAGCGAGTCAGGAAACATTTTCCTCCACCAGCATCATGTCGTGACCTGGCCACTATCCTGCAAGAAGAATGGCTTAAAATCCCTCTGACCACTGTGCAGGACTTGTATATGCCATTCCCAAGACGAATTGACGCTGTATTGGCCGCAAAAGGAGGCCCTACACCAAAAACCAGGTATTTCAGTTTCATTGTCCAACCCCTGTAGTTCTGGTTTACATTCTGGTATCAGTAAATTACAGCTCGATTTTAAGCGTCACTGCAAGGGCTGGGAATACTCATTTAAATGTGAGTTCTTGGCTTGGGTTACAATTTTTTAACAGTTTGCAAAAATCTCAAACTAAAAAAACGCATTAACATAATGGGGTCTTTACATGTAATTTTGTGGAAAAAACAATTTAATCTGGAATAAAACTGGAACACAACAAAAAGTGGAAAAGCGAAGCGCTGTGAATACTTTCCAGCTTGCTCTCTCTGTCTGTGTTTCCTAACGTATAAGGCTTGCAAAGAGAGCAAATGCAAACATACAATAGATGGACAACCATGAATAGAGCCTCTGTGCTTGTCAGAAAACAATTTACTCCAAGGCTCAACACATCATTTGCCATTTCCTCCCAGCTGGAAAGAATGCGTGCATGTAATGGATCTAATTACCGTCATCAGCGTCACCCGCAGTTCATTTAGCTAAGTGCTAATGCATCTGAATTGCTGTCACACATTCGCCATAGCTAGTTTTTGCGTTGTGCTTCACTCCACCGTGGGGGGTCGGCGGCTCATTGGATACCATAACGAGCTGAAGGGAGAGCGGGAAATGAGGAACAATCCGCGGGCCGCCGTTAGCCCCTCTCTCTCGGCCGCGGCCGGACTGACCTTCACAGCTCGCGCTCGCCGGCCTCCAACAGGTTGGTGCGCCGCACCAATCAGGAGGCTAAAGGTTGTAGATGAAGCAGAGCGCGGAGGCGGCGGTGGCTCTTTGGTGGCAGGAGCCGGGTCATTGAGTATACATGATGTCTGCCAACAAGCTCAGCTGAGGCTAAAAAGGCTTGGCAGGGGCTGCAATCACTCTGAGCTGTCCACTAGCTCTGCGGTACATTCTAAGCACTCTCTCTATTTTTTCTTTCTTCAGCCTCACCAATGGTCCCAAAGGTCCAGACTCTTTATATCATCTTAGTGTTTTTTTTTTTTTTTTTTTTTTTATAAAACCATCCCCATACAGTGCCCTAGCAGCCTCTAGGGCAGGGGTGCTCAAGTTCAGTCCTCGAGAGCTACCGTCCTGCAACTTTTAGATGCAGCCTTACTCCAACAGACGGGGATCAACTCTGAACAGGCCTGGTAACAAGCCATTCATTTGATTCAGGTGTGTTGGAGCAGGGGTGCATCTGAAAGTTGCAGGGTGGTAGCTCTCGAGGACTGGACTTGAGCACCCCTGCTCTAGGGGATTAAAGGTTTTTACTAATTTCCTGCATGGCTTTCAGAAGCCTTCACACCAAGGATCAGGAGATTTTCAGCCCTGCACCTCTAAATAAACTGTGTTTTCTTGAAGCTCGTCGGCCTCTGAGGGTTTATGGAACTTGTTTTGAAGTCATAGATCAGTAGATTGGTGTTACAGAAAACAGCTCTGGTCCTCAGCACAAACTCGTCCCCTGGGTAGACTTTGCTTTATCCTGTCCAGCAAATGAAAAACCGCACCCCCCAAGCCAATGTGCCCACGCTAGTGTCAAAGTCTTCCCCTGTGCGACATATGATCTCTGCCGTTCATCGTTTCAACATATGTTAAAGCAAAACCGAGGCAGCGCACTGCTGGGTTTGGTATAATTTGAACCTCGGGGAAGGAGAGGCAGTAAAGATGCTGTCCTGATGTCACGAACTAATGCCTCCCACGGCTCACTGAGCTTCATTTTACAAAAGTAATGTACAAAAGAATAAAAAAAGCAGACGTTTGTCTGAGCTGAAACTGCAACCCAGGTCAAACCGGAGCGACTCGCCAGAAAGCACGGTTCTTTTTGTATTCCTGTGCGCTACCCTGCGGCGCAGTCCGGGACGCTGCTGGCAGATGCAATCCTGGATCACCAGCCCTATTAATCACCTCCTCCTGAGGAAGGGTTCATTAGGAAGAGATTCTGTTAATGGAGCCTGGAATGGGCCGCGGTTTAAGTGCTGCAGTTAGGGTGAGACGGCCCTAATCTATCCACTGGGTGTCAGGTTTGACCAGGAGCAAAGGAGCCATTTTTGCCACTCCTGCAAAGTGACATTATCTATAGGTGGAGAGAACACTCACATAAATAACCCCGGAGGTGTTTTATAGCGGAAAAAAAAAGAGAAAGTACCTCGCCCTCTACCGTGCTGTGGTACACAAATTAGATAAGCTATAGGAAGAGAAAATATTCACAAGTAACATGACAGATTAATCTTCTTGGGTAATGCGAGTGTCTTGCTTGACAAATGGCGGCAGAACACCTGAGCTGGGACACTAATTTAACCCAAATGAACTTGTCAGAGCTTGTAGGAAGAATATCGCCTGAGATAGGATCATCTTTACACGACTCGTTTCTGGGAGGATGATGGCTCTCGGCCAGAAGACAAACGAGTTCCTGCACCGCTCCAACATGGACAAAATGATCATATGTGGCCTCTGCTGCTGCATGGTGTTCTCTTGTGCCACTTGGTCCTGAAAACCATTTCAGATGACATTTAGAGAATTTATGACTAAGTAAAAAAACAACAACAAAATACAAAAACACGGCATTCTTGAAATGATGGAGAGCACAGGAATAGATTTGATCTTTCTCTTATTAAAGCAGGTGGGAAGATAGAAGTTAAACCTCTGACATTTTCTTTGTGGCTAACAAATAACTCTTGATGATCTTTAGGAACTCCTACTTCTCACCAGCGATTGATGTCATCTTTCAGAAATTGGTTACAAATGAAACTAGAAGTCTGCATATAGCGAATGAAAAAAAAAAAACATATTTTTTTTTCACTGTCTGAAGTTAAATCTGACCAAACATCTCCTGTTCCTGGCCAGTCAACCTTAGCAAAATTATTTCTATTTGATAAAAGCCAGACTTTTTTTTTCTCCCATTGCTGTGGCATTTTATTAATATTTTTAAAGTCCAACATTTACATCCAGAATGACTACTGTCTCTTTAAACTGAGGTAAAACCCAGGTGATGATGTCATGGCTTTGGAAACTTCTGATAAGTTAACTCAGACATGTGAGACAACAGGAGGCTCACTTGTGGATGTATTTGAAGGCCTCACCTGGAACATACAGTGTCCTGGACTGACACTGAATAGTGTCCTGTATCAACATGGAGCGAGGAAGAAGCCATTACACCAACAGAAACATGAAAAGCCAGATTGCAGATTGCAAATGTCCAAATTGTTGGAGACATGTCCTGTGGTCTGCTGAAGCTAAAGGGGAACAGTTTGGACATTATGAGCGTCGTTACATTTGGAGGACAAATGGGGACGTTTGTACCATCCTAACTGTGAAGTACGGTGGAGGTAGCATCATGTTTCATGTTGTGGGGCTGTTTTGATGCAGGAGGAACTGGTGCACTTCATAAAATAGACAACATCATGAGGAAAAAATGATGTAGAAATACTGAGGCAACATCTGAAGACATCAGTCAGGACGTTAAAGCTCAGGACAACAAAGTCAATATTCTGGTGTGGCCATCGCAAGTTTGTGGCAGATATACAAAACAGTTAAAAAACTATACATTTTGAAGAAATGTATGTAAACTTCTGATCTTGGAGACATTAATAAATAAATCTCTGGTGTATACTTTCTCTCATGATTGTGGCATTTAGCATGTAGAAGTATTTTAGGTAATTCTATCAGACCTAAAACAAGAGAAGTTTGGTCTGATTTAACTTCAGATGATGAGTAAAAGTGTATATGTTTCTTTCTGTTTGGTGTATGTAAACTTCTGGTTTCAATTGTAAAGCACCCTCAAAGTATTAATGTTTTTTACATAAGCCAGTCTGTTTGATAGGCTGCAGATTTAAAGCGACTAAAGAAGTCAAAGGCAAATAACTTAAAAAAGATTCTGTAACAACTACTTCAATGATTTACTTTGAAGAATACAAACTATAACTTATTAATATCCAATACTGGTTTTCTAAAAACAACAATACCACTTCCATTTCATTAGACGTTGTGTCAGATGGAGCAGGTCCCAGGGGAAAACTGTAGTTTCTTTTGAGCAACACTTTGAAACAGGAATCTAGAACTGTTCTACATTTCTTGATGTTTGCTTTACAAAACCTTGGTTAAAGTTCACTCACTTCTGTTCCTCCCCCCGAGCCTGTCTGTCTGATTGTCTGGCAAAGAGACGTTTCCCAGGAGAGACTGAAGCACTCCATGACAAAATGTTATATATAGTTCCTCCAGCGAGTCCTCGGTCCATCCCAGGACTGTGCAAAGGAAACTGGCTGAGATTCTACGATTTAAAGAGGCCAGTGTAGAAGAACAACATGAAACAGGTCATCTGAGAGGGGGAATGTAGCACAAGCTTGGCTTGGTAGGTGAATGCCAGGTGGGCATTCCTTAAACTCCTGGGGTTTGGAAAGCCTGAAAAAAGCTTCACACAAAAAACTTCTGGATTCTATATTTAATGCTGTTGGGGAAGTGGATGTATAGTCATAAATTATTTTCATCACCCTAATTAAGTGTCACATAAGGTTAAAGTAGGGTGCATTCACACCAGCCCTGTTTAGTCTGCTTTAATCTAACTCTAGTTCGTTTCCCTAGAAAGTCCGGTTCAGTTGGACAGGTGTGAATAAAACTGATGTGGACCAAAAAGCTAACTCTGGTTTGCCTAAAAAGTAGGATTCAGATGAGTTGAGATGAACTTGGGTGCGGTTTGAGTACAAACTCTCTAGACCAGCCAAAACCAACTCACTTAACTTTAGCCTTGAGTGGCAACATAAGAAAACTAGGAATAGTAATGGACTACTCGGCAGAGGTGGTTTCCCAAGAACACCTTTACAACAACCTCTGTAGCCCAGGAGGTGCAACTTTAGAGGAAACAGACTGTCCATTAATGGGGGATTGGTTCACACACAGGACCATGTAGAGAGGGTGACTCTACACACCGGAAACTGGAAACGATGACATCACGGAGTGAGAAAACTCTGGCAGACTAACTAATCCTGTTCATACTGTGAGGCAGTAATCAGGGTCCAGGTACATGAAGTGAGGTTCAAAACCAAAATCAGAGTTTCTCACAGTGTTAACATGGAGCAGGCAAAGACGATGAAGGTCACAATCCGTTTATCAACCTGGCCAAAGGATTTGATACAGTTAATAATTCTATTCTTTCAAACAAACAAGCTGAAATTGTTATGCATAATTCCTCTTTCAGAAAGAACAATATCTAAAATCAGACTTTGTTGTTTCGCAACCTTTCCTTGTCACCATGGTGAGCCTCGGGGATCCATTCAATGACCATGCTGTATTATCTATCTGTTTATATAAATCAGTTATCAATATCAGCCTTGGGCTCATCCATTTGCCTTTATGCAGACAACACAATCTTTTACGCATTGACCCATCCCCAGAGGCAGCAGCAGCATCAGTTCAAGAGAGTTTCAGTACACTCATGCAGTCTTTGTCTTCTTGACATTTGTACTGAACACCAACAAAACCAAAGGACTAGCACCCAGAAGAATAGGTAATTTATAGTCAAAGCATCACCACCTAATATGGTACAATTATTCACTGAGTTTCTGAATCCAAATATCTGGGTATCTGGCAGGGCAGATGTCTCTCTTTCACATTAATAAGTTGCAAGCAAAAATGAAGCCGAAACTGAACTCTCCTTATCGTATGAGTTTACTATATTTCATTTCTTTCACTTCAGAAAAACTTTGGAGCTGATCTATACTGTATAAGATCACCATCACCAAACACGGCCATGTTGATGATGACAATGTTTGATTTGAACCAAAGTCCTAAACCAGGGGTGGCCAACCCTGGTCCTCGAGAGCCGGTGTCCTGCAACTCTTAGATGTCTCCCTGGTCCAACACAATTGAATCCAATAGCTGAATCACCTCCTAAGTGCAGTCGAGTTCTCCAGAGTTCTGCTAATGACCTCATTATTTGACTCAGGTGTGTGGAAGTAGAGACACATCTAAAAGTTGCAGGAGACCGGCTCTCGAGGCCTGGAGTTGGCCACCCCTGTCCTAAACTAATGCCTCTTTTCACACACCACTGTAGTGTGTAGTCAAAATCTGAGGTGTGGCCACACCCCTAAATCACAGAATGACAGAATATTGATAACTTTAGATCCCCCATGTCCTACAGAGCAACGTGTGTTTGTACCTGCTTCACCTGCTGGGTTTGCAGTCATTTGCTCACTGTTCTGTTATAAAGGTTATTCATTTGATCAGCTTAAACACTTTCACTTTACCCATAGGTTATTATAAAGGACTGGACTTCCAAAGCTAGTCACCTCAAAACTCGGTCAATACTGGCAAATAATATGGATGTGTTCCTTGTAGGGATTCACTGACACAGAAAGAAAAAAACAAACAAACCCCAAAAGCACTGAAGCAAGAGCTGACTGAGGCTGCACAGTATAGACAGACTCTGTACTTCTGAAACGCTGAAGGCTTACTTTGTCGGTGTCCTCTACTCTGTCAGTAACCTCATCAGGCTGAATAATTGTTACCTGCAGGTAAGAATGCCCTTTCCATCATCTTTCACATTTCTCTTCACTCCGGCTGGACATCCTATTCCAATAAGCAACATTTTATATTTACGTGGACATTTTACATTATATATATATATATATATATATATATATATATATATATAT
>CAEFZY010017709.1:0-17991 GCA_903066815.1 Brachyrhaphis roseni | reverse complement strand
TCAAAAGGGTGCAGATGATGGGTCCAACTTGTGTACAGCTATCAAAAGAAAGAAAACGAGGAATGAGTCTTCAGAGGGAAATTTTGAGTAAAACAATTCCCAAGATCGATGGTTTACGACGATGTCCAACATGCTGAAATCCAAAAATATTTGAAGAATCTGTCATTTATTTTAAAATTTGCATACCTTGAACTAGTTTTGTGAGAAATGATCAGATTCTCAATAATTCCCTTCCTGAAATCTTCCTTTATAGATTCCCATACAAACCGCAGTTTTCAACCATTTTCAGGCGGGGACTCAGCACCCCGTTACCGGTGAATATTGGACTAAAGAACTCTGGGTAAAATAACATCACTGGTGGATAATGTCTCCCACCTCAGGCATGAAGCTGCTGCAGAACTGGAGAACCTACTTCAGTGACAGATTGCTTGCTTCATCCTAGGTGAACAAAGGAGTGCAATTGCAGGTCCTTCCTCTCACTTCACTGTTCCCAACAACTTGAGTGTTTACATCCCTGCTGTTATTTGCAAAGCTTTTCCATTCTCTGAAATTGTCTGAATAGTTTTCGTGCAAAAATCTACATGTACATTTTGTGCATATACTTTTTTAAATCTCTTATAGGTAAGGAAACTATTACTGATATTAACTTTACATAATCTAGCCTTAAAAAAAATCCAAGCTATCCTTTTAGAGTCTGCTTTATTTCCTTTTATGTACTACCTGAATCATTAAACAGTCTGCCACCTAGGGAACTCAAACAATCCGGTTTGACAAGTTCAGCTGTTTCTGCCACACATTCCCCAGTTATTTCTCATCAAAATTGATCTGTACAAAAATAAAGCTGATGTTTTATTTATTTTTGCCCTCGGAGACAGCTTCCAAAGTGTCAAGATTTACATATATTCAACTAAAATTGGGGGGGGGAGGAACCCCTACAAAACCGAAAGTAAAAGCCACTGTCCCTGCACCTGCTGGGAAACACTATAATGGAAATCAGTGTTATGAAATTTAGAAAAATCTTTATTGGGAATGGCCATATCATTTTAAAGTGCTTCATTACAGCAACAGTGGTGGCCTGTGGGACATGTCCGCTCTAGATGTGATGTGCCTCATTCATCACTACAAGATTAATAAGCCTATGGAAAATGTCAAAACGGCAGCAAATTTTTCTTGTAAAAATGCTGCATTGCCTCATACCTGTTGTGCATATAATAGAATTGAAGCCCACGGTGATTTAAGACTTCAGAAATATCTGGGGATATTTGTCGCACAAGCTCATGTAACCAAAACTGTGGTATAAGTAACTTCTTCAGTTTGCCTGTCTGAAAGCTTCCATGACTGAGAATATGATAAAATGAACAACCAATTCAGCTTTTCTGCCTGTCTTTCTAAATAAATGTAAATCCCATAATGATACATAATTATTCCAAGATTAAATCTGGGATTACCTGCTTGAGATCCTTCATAGTTTACCAAAAACAGAGACATCTGCTGGTACAAACAAGATTATGAGCAGTTAAAGGTTTCAGTCAAACTTTAAGAGGGAGGGTATTTGTAAATCGAAAGCTATGTGCTTGGAATACATTTTTTAAAGTGGAATTTTGTGCAGTTTTTATGAACAATAATCTTACCTGAATTAGATTACTGTTTGAGTGACCTCAGTTTGGAGAAACAGAGAAATCCTGGCTGGTTGGCTAAGATCCTCTGTGCATTACTGGCTCATCCTTGCAGCGTCACAATGGACTGATGCCTATGTCCAGCAGGAAAGCAGGACACTTTAGAGAGACCAATAAACCTAACGGTGATGGTTTTGGATTTTGGGAGGAAGCCACACAAACACATGTAGAATATGCAAACTTCATAAAGAGAGACTGCCAGGGTTCGAACTGAAGACTTTCTTGCCGCAAGACAACAACACTATCAACTGTGCCACTGGGCAACCCCGCTTCCTAATACCATCCAGCCCTAATACACTCTGATTTCGAGACATTTCTCAGCTGTATTATGTTTAAGAGAAACAATATTGTTCATATTGGCTAAGCGATTGTTGCTTATTACCAATGTCTTAAACGACTGTTTCATTGTACAAGAGTTTTGCATGCATGTTTGAAATATAATTTTAGTGCTTCTTTTTATTTTCCTTCATCAACAATTATACAAAGTGCTATGACTTCAACTGGTTGCATTAGGTCAGCTCTCCAATCTGTACTTTTCAAAACATAACAATTAAAATTCAAAGTTGTGCAGAGATTAGCTGCACAACTGCACATTCAAATAGATATTTAGTACAAACACCATACTTTTTAAATAAAATGGTGTAATGATATGAAGTTATCCCATTTTTTTCCTATCCAACTGGAATTTCCTTCTGATCGGATGCAGGAGCTCTGACTGAAGAGAATATTCACTGCCCTTTTATTCTAACCATAAGCAGAGAACTGGAGTTCATTCAGACACTGAATATTGGCATCCAGGTTGTGGGAACCTTTTAACAATCTGTTCAATTGGAGATGGCTACATTAGAAATGGCTCTGTCGCAATGACAGCATTGTTGCAGCACGGCTGCAGAACACTGTGTAAACTTGCTTCCATGATTCCTTTTGTATCTAACTCATTGCGATTTTTGTCACCATACTAGTCAGATTTATGAAAGTCAATCCAGAGATCATTTGTTAATTGTCGGAAGCAGATGTTTCTTATTTGAGGATTGAAGGAGTGAAAAATAGAACAGACAATGAGACAGAAAAGTTTGCTTTATCAGAGCAGTCACTTTTACTGTTTTTGCATTGAGTCCCTCTTCAGTGCAGCTCGCAGCTCTGCTGTGAGTCACTTCTGTGTCTTCAACTCAACTCTGTCTCTTATCTGCCTCTCAGATTTATCAGTCTTCCCTCTTTTCTGTTTCCCTGCGTTCTCTCTCCCACCCCCACACCTTCCTTCCTACTGGTGTAAAGGCAGATGCTTCAAGCCACCAGAAGAAGACTATATCTCTGATGTAAAAAGGCCTAATGAATGGGAGCCTCCTGTTTGTGTGGCCTCTGCCAAGTAGTGCAGCTGCAAGGGCGCTGACTGCCACAAATAAAACCACCTTCCCATCTCTTTCTCCACACCCACTGGAAATGTCAGGATGTTTCACATATTCACACTCAGAGCCAGTTGTGTTTATCCATAAAAACAAACACAAAACCTGACAGGAGTCTTTGATATCTGATTCTTTTTTTTCCCCCCTTTCTTTTATTTTGTGAGCTCCATCCGTGTTAAATAAAGTATTAACCTTGAGATTCAGAGTTTAGATCTGGGAATGACGTCACATGAAATCGGATAGGGTTTCAGCTTCTTGTTTCAGCTCAGGAACCTTACAACTACTGTCAACGTTCGAGTCAATCAATAAGAATGAATTATTTAATGATGTGTGGCTTCTAGTTCTATAGAAAGTGATTGCTAGCACAGGTGATCCCCTTTCTACATGTGGCTGAACAAATGCAATACAAAATACTCGGGAGAAGAAATTTGTTTATTATTACCACATTGTATATGCGGCAGACATGTTGGATTTTGATGTGGGTGGGGCCTGAATTGTGGCTCTAAAATGTCTCTTTTTTTTCTTTTTCAAACCTGAACTCACTAAGTTCACGTTGTATTGAATAAATGTAGGTATCTTGTGTAGCTCAAGTAATTACTCTCATTGTCCTCTAGAGCTCTGATGGCTTGTGTCTGTTAGTGAGTCTCCTTAGATTAGATATTCCGATCTTCTATTTTTGTTACAAGGTAGAAATTGTCATTATTTTGTTTATTTTATTATCTTAACACTTTGTTCTGGGTTTAATGAAAGCAAAGGAGGACAGGTGATGGGGCTAATTAGTCATTAGTGAAGAGATTGGGGACCCAAATGACAAGAGCATGCTTTACAAGGTCATAATTTGATTAAAGTCACGGCGGGTTGATGGGAGAAGCTCCTCTGAGCTGATTAACTTGTCCTGTCACTTTCGCCCCACATGCTACAAGCATGATGTCTAATTTAATGACATATGTCCAAATAAAGATATGTTTTAGTTCACATGACAAGCTGGTACGACACGGAACTGACCCAGTCTAATCAGCTTTTCAGATATGATTTCCTTCTAAACAATCTACAAACTAAAAGCCAATGATTTGATCACTGTGGCTCAGTGGATGATGTAGTCATCTTGCAACATGAGCTGTGGGTATGATTGAATTTTGTTGTGTAATCAACTCAAAGTGCTGTTCAATTGTAAGGAACAGAATTTATTATTTAGTAAAACATGGTTAAAATGTTTTACAAAAAGATGAAAATCTGAAATGGGTGACACATATCTATACATCTTTATATAATGGAACTAGCCATTTTATAAATTGAATAGTGTTTAAGAACAAACCTTTAAGCTCCTGCCACAGATTCTCATTGGATTTAGGTCTGGACTTTAACTGGGCCATTTAAAAACACAAGTAAGCTTTGATCTATTCCAGTGGTTCCCAACCCTGGAATAGATCTTCAGGTCCCAGTGCACCACCACCTGGTCACCCCTTCATTTAAGCCAGGTGTGCAGTAGCAGGTAAAACCCTAAACCATGCAAGTCAGTAGATCCTGAAGACCAGGGCTAGAGACCTCTGATCTACACCATTCCATTGTAGCTCTGTTTCTGTGTTTAGGGTCTTTGTCCTTTTGGAGGATGACCCTAAATACTATCCTCTGTGGTCTTTAGCTCGTTTTCTTCCTGGGTTGTGCTGAATTCGGTTAAATCAATCTTCCCTTCAGCTACAGCTGAAGAAAAGGACCCTCACAGTATGATGCTGCCACCATAATATTTAGTAGGTTTTGTTGTGTTCAGCTGTATAAGCGTTTTGCACATGCACTAAGATGTTCAGTTTTGGTCACATCTAACTTCAGCTCCTCTGGTTTTTCCTCCCACTTGAGTTGTGGATCTGTGCAGCTCTTCCAGAGTCGCAAAGGGCCTCTTGGTGACTTCTCTGGTTAATGAAGGCACAGTATGACAGACAAGGTGTTCCAGATGAAAGTCGGCAGGAACGTCACCACTTTGTTCTGCTAATAGCTCTTTGAGAAGTACCTTGTTATAGCTAGAATACTATTTTATGTTCTATCTTTGGTATTTTACATATGTTTATTGAGGGAAAACTATCTCAAAGTTTATACAACATGGCAACATCCATGTGACAATATTTTAAGTTTACAAAAACTGCTCACAGTGTTTTTACTGTATTGGTTTTGCATCTGTATGTTGCTTCAACTAATCGTGGATCCCTTGAAAAAATATTGAGGTTTGTTCTTCTAAATCCATGAGCCAACCAGCCACTGGATGGATAACATGGTGCAGATGCCTTTTATTTTAATACCTTTAACTTTTTGAGCTTCCAACCATCAAACCTTGAATCATGATTAGTTTGCTTATTGCAGTTTCTATGGCCAGGGCATTTTTCCATGAGCGCAGTTATTTGGACTCCACATATTCTGCCCTTCACCTTTCCCATTTCTCCCTTTCTATCGCCATTGTTTACTAGTTTCTGTTCACTGCTATCAAATATTGATGGGGGTCAGTTACAGAGCAAAGTCACCCTGTCTCAATTTTTAATGTATAATATGAAGGAAATGGTGTTTCCTTCTCTGTGATGGTTTTGGGGGAGAATAGATCCCTACCAGTCCCTTTGTTTCAGTAACCAGTTTATTATTGTGCCCAGCTGAGGTCTATTGAAAGCCACCCCTCCACTTCAGATAACATGAACCCTGCCACCAGAAAATTAGAAATCTGCTTTAAACTGCGGAGAGAGTTGACATTTATTCACTGTGCATCCTCATGTAGCCATTTACCATAATAACTTTAAATATTCTTTGGAAAGAATAAAGTGTAAATTCACTAAAGAAGAGTGGAAACGGTGCTGATGTGATGGTGAAGTGGCTAGAGGCCATGTGTGGGATATTGAGGCCATCTCATGTATGTTTAATACTCACACAGATGATAAGTCGATTGGAGATGCCAAGGTCACTCTGGGGAGGATCACTAAAACAGCTGAACAAAAATCACAGTAGTGATTTGTGTGCACGTGTGTCAAATTATAGAGGTTTTCTTGTATTTATGCATGCTAGTCAAATGTTTCCCCCCTCCCCTTTATATCTCCCAGTCTAAGTTGCACACATAAAAACGCTTCTCTTTTTTTCTGAAGGAGTACATTGAGTTTACTTTTTGAAATACTTTCACAAAAGGTCTAAAATGTCTTTTATTCCACTCAACAGTCCTCCACTGGTGGCTCTTTTACTTTCATGCCCCCCATGGTATCACAGAAATTGCTCCTTGAGGGTATCAGTGGCCACTGCTTTAACAGATGAGCATATCTGAAATGAGCTAAGGGGCCGGGGATGCTTCGACAGATGTGGCTTGAGTACCTGCGTAATTAGCCTCCACTTCTTCGCACACATGCAGGCAGATGCAAGCCGACACACAAATATTCCACATCAGGATTTCTGATTCAAATCAGGGCCAGTTTTCTTTCAAATGTAGTTTTTAATTTATTTTTAAGCTCATTCCTCCTTCTCCCACTACTGACCTGAACCCTCTCTGTAGAGTTGACAGAATGCAGAGAGGAGAGATGCTAAAAAATTCACCAGATAAACTGACTGCCAAACTTAGACTATATCTCAAACGGTTCAGTCATTCTCACCAGTGAAAATAGTTACTTTCTGTTCACTCTAGCTGCAGACGTAAATATTGGGACAGTAAGGGAAATTGTATGTATATGAGTAGTTGCAGTCACCTGTCTCCTGCTATGAAACTCACTGCGCTTCCATCCAACAAACCAACCTAATTTTCTGCATAGACCATAATCAATAGAAGTAAATTGTGAGAGGCAGAATGATCCCATGTGGACATAATTTCTAGTATTTTCCACATACAGAACCAGAACGCGGCCCTCCTCATTATTACCCTCAGCATATTTCCCCTCATTCGAGAAGTACAGTTGTGTCTTGTGGCGGAGTATCAATATGAAGAGATCACAGAGGGGAGTCGCATCTCCTGTGGCTTTCCGAAGACAATTCTGCCGTTGCTTATTTTAGACACAGCTTGCCTCCGCAGGACAAAGGCAGGGGTCACTTACATGGAGGACCAAACCATGAAACACTATCCTGTACTGAAATAAGAACGCAGTTAGGTGAATTGATGCTCTCTTGCCTCTTTTGACTGAAAGTAGCCTTATGAAGGGTTAGTAATGACTGTTTTTGAAATGGTGCACTCTTGAGAGGAGTTCATGGCAGTGGACAAAATGTCTGAGAAAACTGGGAAGAAAAAGGAAAACCAATGCGTGTTTTTAATGGAAGTTGTAAAGGGACTTTCTGGAATTTTAGTGTAATTTAAGTTAAAACTTGAAAGCGATGGTTTATTACACATAGCTTTGCAAAATGTTGAACTTCATGTTTTTCTAAATTACTTTCAAACTACAGTGCATTTTAGTGGAGTTTTAGGTAAAAGACGGAAGAAAGTAGTGCAAAATAATGCGTGCTTTTAAAATATTGTTACAAATAAATATCTGGAACATGTAATATCCATTTGTATTTTTATCTATCTTCAATTAATTCAATACTTTGTAGAACCACCCACAAGTTGAAATTCATTTGAATTTCTCTGCAAGCACATAAAACTTTTTACCAATATGTGTTCTCTATTACAAATATGTTTGAACTTCGAGTAGGCCATACTAATTCAAGAATACGCTTTGATCTAAGCTAAGTATTTTTAAAATAGTTGTTCTTTTGAAAATTAAACCCAGTAAACCAGCCATCCATTTCCTTACACCCTTGGCCCCAAAGGGACAGCACCCCTTCTGTCCCTTTGGGGCCAGAAGGGGACAGAAGGGGTGCTGGTGCCTATCTCCAGCCGTCAATGGGTGAGAGGCGGGGTACACCCCAAACAGAACCCCAGTCCATTGCAGCCCAGTAAACCAAATCCTTTTAAGTTTTTCCAATTGTGTTGTTCTGCCTTTGACTCCATTCATCTTCCCAGCACCTTCTTTTTCCTTCTTTTATGAAAAACATCCCAATAATATGGGGAGAGTACTGCAATAGTTCACTATACTGTATGTGAAATGGCTTGTTTACGTGAACAAAACAGAAGTAGGTTGGTTTTATACCAGAGTATGAAATTAGGGTGCAAAATGACTAGCTGACCAGGAGCCTGCATGACATGAGGAATGGTGTCTTATGGCTGTAAGATATAATACAAACATATCACAAGAAAATGTTTCTTGCGATGTGTGGTTTTTCTGATTCAGTCAATCAGAAAAACCACCAGATTCATGTAATACTCAGACTTGGGTCTTGGCATTGAAAAATAAGCAAAGAGCTCCGTTAAAAGAAGACAGGATAATGGGGGAAAGAAGAAACAACCAAACTAGTTAGACACTGCCAGTTTCAACAATATCCCTTGAGAAAATAGAATAAGGGGAAAAACAACCTCTTTTTCTACCTACTGTATTGGACCAGCCAAAGGCACATCAACTATTTTCTCTCCTCTTCTCCCCATTGTCACTGAAAGCAATCATTTTTGAATTGATTTTCATGGCTCAGAGAGAAATAATGGGAATTCTTTCTAATGTAGAAATGTATGTGTTCCTTTTGGTTAACCAGAATGGACCATATTTCAAGCTTGTCAGTTAGAGGAGCAAAAATACCTCTCATCTTTTGCTCCATTTTTCCCCCCCTAGTCCCTCTATTCCCAGTGTCTAAAGTGACAACTTATCATCTCAGAAAATCAATCACATAATTCTGTGTTCGTCTAGTTTCCAAAGTGATGGAAGAAGTTTGGCTCCTTTTGAAACTGCTCCTTAGGTCTGCATTCGTCTACGTTTTGGGAAGACAAAATGGCGCGCCAACAAGCAGATCAATCTTACCGGTGACAATGCCAATGGGAGATTGACAACTGCTTTAACATGCCCCAGTTAGCACCAACCGTCTCATTCACCTCCCTACGCACAGCAAATCTGCTCTGGTGAGAGTTAAATCTGCACGTCCATCCATAGCTGCCCTTGGCGCCCCACAGTCTGATCTAAAAAGCTAACATCCACATGCCTGAAACCATTCCTCTGCAGTTCCGTTAGCACCTTTCCGCCCACGGGGGCTCACTAAAAAACTGAGTCCGATCAACAGCAGCTCCTTTCTACTGGATAAGCCCAAATCCATTTACCTAGGGTTTATCCATCAGTAGCTGTCGAGTGTGTAACATCCTTCCCAGGTGCCATTACTGTACCATTACATACCAGATTCCCCCAGTTTATTACCACTATAGAAGTGTGTCAGTTATTATTAATGATAGCTGAACCCCTGCCGATGAAAGAGAGTATTGATTGACAGAGGAGGTGAGGAGTTTGGGGATTGCCCAGACATTGGAAGTAGATTTCTTTTCTTCTTCTTTTTTCTTGCTTTCCTGGATTTTAAAATACTGGAGCTCCTCAGAAACACTCTGGAAACTGGGACAAAGAGTGCTCTGGAATTTGCACAGTAGTTGCTATTTCAAAAGAACATTTGCTGCTTAGATTCAGGTCAGCAACATATAGTGCAAGGAACCTTGAATCTCAAAAAACCCCACTCTGCCCAGGTGTGAGAGTAGTTTCAATTGGAGTCATATTACGGAAGAATATAGTACACATACACAGTGAGCAAACTGTTCATTAGTTTCTGTGTGTAAGTGTAGGCTTAATTATTATGTGGTATTTTAATTAACTATATTAATAATTTTTTTGTATGCAGGAAATTTCTAAGTACAGTTGCAAAAAATATTTTTTGAAAATATTTGAACCCAAATTTAGGATAGGCAACATGTGACTTCTGTATGCTCAGATGAAAATTTTCCTATTTACACTGTTCCTTAGGTCAGTCTGGTACAGTCAAGTACTATACCAGAGTTCAACCCACTTTAATAATATTCCAGGGTCAAAAGTGTTAATGATGCACTGATGTCCAACAGACAAATCCAATTTATGTGTCAAACAACTTTCAATTTGAAATGTTGGCTACAAGCAAATTTATTACACGTTCAATAATTGGCTTGAATTTTTCCGTTTTAAATAATTAATGTCACATAAAAATAGTTTTCAGTACTTTTTGGACCCCTATATTAAATTTTCAAATAGGGTAAAATGAACTCCTCTGTTCCTTCTCTTGCTAGATTCAGTCCATTGTCACTCTAATAACACATCTCTGTAATAATGCAGCATTAAACCAGGGTTTGAAATGACACCAAGCTGCTGCGGTACAACAAACAACCAAGATGTCAAAAGCAATCAACACTGGGCACGATGAGAAAAGGGAGGAACAAACTCAGCCCAGCTCATAAGCCTTTTCATCACGCCAAGCTTTGTTAAATTATCATCAGCAAGTGTCAGGACCAATCTGCAAGTGGCCACTTACCAATCCCGATGGGGCCAGAGAAAAAAAAAAAGGTCTATTGGTCTTCATGTTCATGTGACCATCTGAATATCAATGAGCACTTAACTACCACAAGTGGATGAAAAGGAACAAGAGAGTAAATGGAGAACAGATATGAGCAAAGAAAGATACCCAGGAGGTGTCGACGGAGTGTTTGCGTTTCCGTTCGCTGACAAAAGGAGTGAGATGAGTTAAAAAGTAAGCAGATTTTGCTTTGCAGCAGTCAGAGAAGTTTAGTGACAACCCCACCCATTGTCTGTCAAGTAGCTCCTTTACAAAAACGCATCTGAGAAGGAAACGATATAACAAAGAGGTACAAAGTACCATTTCTATAAGAAAACCACAAAAAACAATGGATTGAATATCATGTTTCTACCCTGCTTGTTGGATCCGTTTGTATCATTAAAACTTTCCTTTATTAGTTTCCTAGATGCATGTAAAATTCAACCAATCACAGTCATTGTGTCATAGTTTTGAGTATGACAACTTACCTCAGTATATGCTTTGGGTAACCGAGTACATATTCTAGCGCACTGGCTTGAATTGGTTGTTGTGCTTTTTTTCCCTTTGGATTTAGTTCTCCACACAAATTATATCTCTTTAATCTGTGTATAATGTCTTTAACCATGCTCCTTTCCACAATGCTTTAAATAACAAATATTGGCAACAAATATTGAAAGGCATTAATTACCCCTACCATCACACAGTTTTTGTCATTTCAATTTGTCATCTTAATGAGCAATTGTTCAAATGTTTTGTGCCAGTGTTGCCATTTCACCCCAGCGCACTTCCATTTCATACATAGGCGTACCATTTCTTGACAGTTAAGTGTTTTTTCCTCACAGCCGTTAGTTATTTTTGATGGATATTAAAATGCTCAAATTTAATCCTACTTAAGTTGTTGACAAATTTCCGAAGATTTTCTTTTAATCACATTTCCAGTGATTGGCGTCTGATTTGTCTTTGAGTGTGTTGACTCTTATTTAACATATGTTGATAAAACAAATTTGACTGTGAATATGATTAAATGAAAGTATATAAATTGTGGATACTTTTAAAGTCTTAATCTACAGATATACAGCTGTAGAAAAAAATGAAGAGCCCACTGCACTGAACCCCATTGAAAACCTCCTGGTTATCCCACCAAATATTGCTTTCTAAACTCTTCCTGAATTAAAATGTTATTATTGTTATTTCTAAATTTCTTTGCATTATTTGAGGTCTGCAAGCACAGCATCTTTCTTGTTATTTTGACCATTTCTCATTTTTTGCAAAAAAAATACTTGCCACAAATGTTGTCAGTAGTTCATAGAATAAAAGGTCTATGTTAACTCAAACATATAAAAAGTAAAATCAGAGAAACTGATCACTTTAAGTAGTCTCTTAATTTTTTTCCAGAGCTGTATTGATGGAAATACTTCAATATTATACAACTATAAAATCTATAAATAATAAAATATGTGTATTGATGGGAAACACTTCTAACATTTTCCAAAAGAAAAGTGTACAGTGAATTATTTTTGAAGCCCTTTGAAGCAGTAACTTCTCTATAATTTCGAAACAAATCCTTGTTGAACCTGCAGTTTTGAAGATGAACATCAATACTATATATTTCCTTGCTAAGAGAGACGCCTGCGCAAAAGCAAGATTCGCGTCCTTTAAAAGCCAATCCTCTTTGATGATTGGAAATTAATGCAGCCTGCCAAGAGGTGGACAAGGGGTTTGACTGTTTAGTTGATATGGAGTAGTACTATCACTCCCCGCAGGGCTTTTTTTAGGCTCTTTTTTTGGTAGTATTTCTTAGACATACATCTTTTCCCTGACAAGCTTTTTGTTGAGCAAAGGCCTACACGTGGGTGTCTCGTAACTAATCTGAATTTCAAATCAAAATCAATAATTCATTAATGGCTAATGCTGACTAATTGTGGCCTTCTTATTTCCTCCTTAATACCAAGAAAGTGTAGCAGGATGGGAAAAGTGCACCAATGCCTGTAAGCATAATTATGCTACTTTCCTATGACAGCTAATTAACGTCTTCTTTCAATAACTCAGATTACAGAAGCCTCACACAGTCGACTCAAGTTCCACTGCTGCTCAAAACACAATCTGTCTTTCATTCAAGGGGGGTTCAAAAGGATTTTGTGATGCATTTACTGTTTAAAAGAGTCAAGCATTCAGAGAATAACTTTTTTGACCAGACCATAGAATTTAAGTTGGCTTTAAAGGCTTCTTTTGACAAGTGGATTTATGTCTGTTTATAGTAACTGTTAAGTATTGAACAGAATCAGCTTACTGTTTTCCAACATGATGTAATTTGTATTTTTATTATTGCGCTACTTTTAATCTAGAAGTCCTGTTAGAAACTGCTGATTGTATTTCTTTGATGAACTTACATTTTTCTTTGCTCTGCAAAGCTTCTATATCTTTTCTAGATTCATATCTTTAAAGTTTGTAAGCTGTTTTAATTTAATAACCGCCAAGTCAGAACAGCTCATTATGACTCATTTTATGACCTTTCTTCTTCCCACTCACCTGTATTTATGAACAATCTCATCTCACTTTCTCCAAGTTATGAGCTTTTATTTTACCCAGTATTTTCTCCTCATCTCCTTTTATCCCACTAATCCCACTTTGATACATTTCATTCCCATTTTTCTCATCCCACTCATCCACTTCATTTTCTGCATAGCCACTTTAATTTCACACACCAGTCTTTGTGACCCTTTTAATCCCATTTAACTCCTTCAGAGGGATTAAAACCATTAAGATCCTTTGCATCCCACTCATCTGGAATTTATTATCTATTTCTTCTCACTTTTCATTCTTCTTTAAGACCACTTTCATCCCACTTATCCCTCATTATGAACCTTTTTCATTACACTATTTCCTCTTTATTCCCTTTATTTCCCACTATTCATCCCTCATTGCAACCTATTGTTATTCAATTTGTCCGCCTTTTGATTCATTCCTTTGTAGGATCCCTCATCACTCCCATCCTTCTCACCCAAATTTGATCTCAGCTCAAATAAAATCATTTATTTGCTTTTTTTTTTTCATTTTGACCTTTAAAATACCAAAAAGTGAACCTAAGGATTATTTTGTGTGTGTAGAATAATTTCTAGATACTAAATCAGATTTGATGTAGATAGCCTTTTTTATAAAATACTTTTTCACTCTTGCTGGAGTATTTTCTGGGATGACCACTTTATTTTTGTCATGCATCTATGTATAGATAATACAAAGAAGGTCTATAGTGGCAGCATGGAGTGTAGGACTTTGGCCAGACGGCACCAGGTGATGAAGAGAGCTATAGATGGCAAGTCTCTTGAGACCAACACCATTACCTTTCAACTTCTGAGGAAAAGAATGGCCAGCTCCCTATGGATAGAGGCCTGGTCCTTGTAAGATAATGACACTGCTGGCCTGTTGCCCTAGGAAGCCCAGTAGTGCTCCCAAGTTGTTTAATGATGTCCTAGTGAGGAAAAATGTCTGACCGAAATATAAAAGAAAATGTCCAACTGCCAAAAAAAACAACCATTTCTTTACTCTACTCCAAAATAGTTGCTCAGTAACAGGACAAAGTTTCCCTTTCAGCTCAAATGCTTTCAATACGAACACTGGATATGTTCATGTTTACTTGGATGTCACCTGCATGCCTCAAACTGCTCTATTTGAGGTGGCAGGCACAGGTGCTCTAACGGCATGGCGAACTGCAGCAGGTTGTTTGCCGACAGATGGAGCGAAAGGAGGGGTGGGGCTATTCGTGGGGTGGAGGGCTTGGGAGCTGGAGGAGTTGGGTGTGGATGCTGTTGGGTGGAGATCTGCCAGGAGTGGCAACTGGCACATTAAGTTAAGTTATTTATACTGTCTCCACAAGCTGAGCTTTCTAAGACCCAATAAAAAGTTGGTCTGGATGTCGGATTGTATACAAACAAAGCAGTTACTCATATTTAATAACCTAAATTAAAAGCTTAAGTAAGCACTTTAATTACTGTTTGATTGTATAATACGACAATGATACCACTGCTTCGACACAGACTGCAATAGATTAAATTTTTTATTATAAAAAACAAGACCAACGTATAGGAAATATGTTATGCAAACAAGGTTCTTTGACGTAATCATAAAGATTATATGCGATTGAGCACTGAAAAATAATGCTTAATAGTGAAGTGGAAGGTACATGATGTATGGTTCTTTTAACACTTTTACCAAAAAGTCTGAAAGGTATGTCATTCAATATTGTTTCTTTTCAGAATATCTTTGGTTATTGACACTTTTTAATAAAGGCCTTGAGACTCCATTATAAACGCTACATAATCGCAAAACAGGGCCTGAAACTTTTTTACGTCAATTAAAGTGTGGCTTCAATTCCCCTCTCATAAAGGTTGGGGCAATTGAAGCCACTCTGCATCATGAAGCCTGTCAGACATTTAATTTCACTCTGTATAAAACTGTAGTCATGGTTCGACTTTCTTGAAAGAATATTTCTTTAGAAATGCGGACTGTGGATGGTGACATTAGCGTTGTCACCATCTGTGCACAGATGTGCAGCAAGCACAGATGTTGATTGTACGTTGCGTTGATTGTATTTTAGTCTTCATTGATAGGTCAACCCAGGAGTTGACCTATGTGAACACAACAGTAGATTTTTCCAGTATCCTGTCAGATTGTGTTTTTGAAGCAAAAAATAGCTCACAGTGGGCCAAGAGAAGCAGCTTTATCATTCATTGCTGTTGTTTGTAGTCAGATTTACTTGTGTACCAGAAACATGCAAATACAAAGGTCCTGGTTTGGAACTTTTCTATGTTTAAAAAACCCCCAATTGTTTTAGCATTTAATGCATTAATATCTACAATCAAGATTAACATGTTGAATAGGCAATTTCTTTTCTGTTTCCTTTGTTGTTGTCTTACCTTTTCTCATCTGTTTTCATGTCGGCATCTTAGCCTCCTTACGCTAATAGGGCTGTATGACACCCACACCTGAAAGTCCCCCCACGTTTCATGGTGAAAGAGGTCAAAAATCTCTGTGTGCAACTCCATGAATCTCTAAATGAATCTTCTTTAGAGCATCTCATGGGATCCTTGATTTCCTTCCCAGGAAATGGTGTGCAAATATGGAGTTGAATATTCCTTACTGATGGAATGAAATATGGTATATTTATAATGCAAGTGGAAAATCACGGGCCTTTACAATTACACTATCATCTCAAGATCCCTGCATCTACGTGTCAGATGCAATGAGGTGTAAAGATATATGACTGAGTCAAACAGCTTTGCTCATTCAGTATGAGAACATTTTCCTCCGTTATTGTACATTGCACCAATCAGATGATTTCTATTATGCTGAATTATATTCATTAACCTTTTAAAACATTTTTAGCATCTTAACGCCAAACAGAAAGGTCTCTGTACAATGTCAAACAGTGTGGTTAGTTTTATTCTTGACCAGAAGACATTGAGGTTTTAGCCTTTAGAGACATATACTCAATAAACAATCAGTATGGACAAGTGATATTTACGTTTTGAGTGTAGGTGGAGGTATTCAAGATGCATTCTTCCTCAGGGATCACAATAGCAAATTGTAAAGGGTATGACTGTCCCAGACTTCTTTGAAAGAAACTATTGTAAACTTCTTGGAAATGTTTCCACATTCAGCTTCACATATATATAACATTATCAGGTTATAACTTTAGAACGGTATAACCTGCTTCTCTGAGTCTGATTCTGAAACAATCCCCAATCCTGATCCTGAGTCTGATTTGCACATTAAAACAAATATGTTTAAGTTTCCAACACTTGCAGAATTTTGGAAAGGAGGACATGTTCTAAAAAAGGCAGATGAATGTTTTCATCAACTATCCTCCTGGTTTTCATTAACCCTTTCACCTGTCTGGCTTTCCCCTTTCCTCCACCTCTCTAACTTTGAGAGGTGGAGGAAGTTTTTCCTGCCTAACTGACTTTCCTCCCCCTTCATGTCATTTTCCTCACATCCTCCTTTCACTTTCTTCCCCTCAAGGCCAGTCTTCATCACAACCCCTCTCACGGCCCCACTCATCCATAGGCCTCATCCATCACCATCATGCAGAAAGAAGAGACATGAAAGAGGATGAGACACGCAGACGAAGGAATAGAGATGCGCGAGAAGGGGGAGAGAAATGGCATCAGACAGAAAAACGCAAAGTTTGAGGCAAAAGCAGGAGAAAAGAGCCCAGCAGGGGTTCACACAGGCAGCGAAAGAGGCAGTTTGGCAAGTCAAAAGTTGAGATCAGAAGAACACTCAGAAGAATCTAATGTATAAAATTTTAAACCTGATATCTCAGCGTGTTGCATCATGTCCATGGATTAGAAAGCCAAAAGGAATGGTTTTAGTTGCAAGAAGACAAAACGTGAGGTTTTATGAAAGATCTGACATCTTGTTTGTGCTCAAAGCCATGACCTTTTGACAGGCTGCTCTTCCATCATCTTATTCTCAAACACCACACAGGAAGGGGCCAGACAACCAACCTGACACTGACCTGGATAAAAATGCTCTAGCAGATGCGTGCTGGAATGGTCTTGCTTATTTCAGTGAGCTCGAGAGGAGGAGATGGAACGATAGGCCAAGGGGGAAGAAGAAAAGTGTTTTGGAAGAAAGAGCAAGTTGGTTGAGGAGGAATCAAAGTCAAGCAGGCAGTCCTTGTACCATCCTCCAGCAACGCCTGGAGGCTTAAATGTCTGGCTGACAATGTCTATATATGTCAGTCAGAAAATAATGGGCTTTAGAAATTGACCCGTGCCTTGAAATCTCAATTCAATTGGATCTTTTTTACAGTCTGACAAAACTGATAAAATACTAATCAGTCTTTCTTTTTTTTTTTTACCTTTTTTTTAAAGATTAGTGCATACCACAACATTACCTCATATGCTTATGCTGTATTCTCTAATATGTGGCTTTCAAAAGTATTCAGACCCTTTGGATTTTTTTTTTACATTTTAACCCCTTACAACCACGGGTAGCAGTGTATATAACTGAGATTGTATATATCATACCAAGCACTAAATCATGATGTAGAATGAAAATGGACCAACGGGTTTCCATTTTTTTTTTTTTTATCATAACCTGCATTTGTTCTCGGCATTCTGCCTTAATAAATAAATAAACCTTTGCTGCACCATCTTTAAAAAAATTTCTGCAGCTTTACACATATAAAAATACATTTCTGAATATTCTTTATAATTATTATTTTGCTAAATATATCAAACTCAAATTGGTTTGGTTAGGTATGTGAGCAAAAAGTACATTTGTACTTTTGCGCGACTTGGATATTAGAAAACATGAATATTATTTTATCTAAACCAGGGGTGCTCATACTTTTTGAGACCAAGATCTACTTTTTCTCTCACCAGCTGGCTGAGATCTACCTCATGACACGAAGACATAAAAATTGTAAATTAAACCCTATTGACTTATTTTATATGCAAATATCAGTTATAGCAGATAAAATAAAGTGATAGAAAACCTAATGCAGTTTCTTCCTCAGTGAGATTCTGACACTGGGA
>CAEFZY010017706.1:0-13229 GCA_903066815.1 Brachyrhaphis roseni | reverse complement strand
ATTTTCAAAATAAAAGATCCTCCAGACTCAAATAATACATAAAACGGAAATATTTAATTATTTCTTGCGCAGCCCGGTACCAATTGGTCCACGGACCAGTACCGGGCTGCAGCCCGGTGGTTGGGGACCACTGATTTAGACTACAAACACAACAGAGACACAATTAAAACTGTCAGATGACTTATTACTTGCGATAATAACTCAGAAATAGTCCCAAATAGTTTGGATATATTTTTATTTCTTTCCTACTTACGGAAAGTTTCTGTTTATATCATAGATTTATGGTGCCTTTCTATACTTAAGAAAAAGATATAAAATGTCAGATATTTCACAAGGAGATATTAACATACATGGAACAAGCTTACATAACCTTGTATTAAGGCAGAAAGTACAGTGGCCACCATAAGAAAGGCTTACAGTTTTCTATGATCCCGCATAACTGATCAGTAGATTATTGAGAGGGTACGCAAAAGTATTGTGAGGGAACGCAAAAGAAAAAAAATTCCCCATGTCCCCTGGTGGGCTCTGTACACCTGTACGTCCTCAAAAATAAACATGTCCAAAATGACATTTCTTTTTGTGCTATCTTGATCAGTGTTGAAATCCACGAGCAGAATACTTTATTCTACAGATTTATTGTATTTCTCAGTCCACACATTCAACACACAATGCATTTACAAGAAATAAAAATGAAAAATCTGGTGAAGCAAAATTTTAAAATTTCTTTTGTGTTACAAACGTAATAGCTACAAACTACTTACAGTTAAAGTATTTTTGACTGAAAAAAATTAAAATTTAGCTTGCCATCTTCAGAAAGAGACCAAGCTTTTTGCATGTACTCCAAATTGTTCAAGAACAGCAGCTGATTTAATTTGGGTACACCTTTTTAGCAGCTTTTGGTGATTTTTATCACCGCCAATTAAGGGGATATTTTTTTTTTAATCAATTTTAATAAAATATCGTCACACAAACGTCGCCAATGTTTTTCATGCTGCAATGCATTCTGGGTAAATGACATCTACTGGGTTCGACTGGAAGTGGTTTCACAGTACTGGTGTTCTAGCTCCACTAGCATTTCCAGTAGCATTTTCCAGTCCATGTTTTGGCTCCGTCTAGCCAAAACAGCCATAACTAGCATCTCTAAGTCTTTTCAAATTGAACCGGAGCATGTTGAAATCGATGGGAATGTAGAAATCACAAGAGGTAATGAAGATGAGGAGGACCAAACAGAGGAAGGAATAAACATTCCAAGAAGAAACTTGCTTTGTGGACAAAAAAGAACCAGAGAAAAATGTTTCCACTTTTGTCCGACCTTTTAGAAGTCTCTCCTCAGATAATGATGAATTAAATGGTCTCTCAGTATCTGTCAAAGCTGGCTGAGAAACTTGATGAAAATTTTCCTGAGGATCCCAGAGAGGGGCACATGTGGATTTTGCATCTATTTTCTGCAGATCCCTCTGAAAATGATGCCGTTTTGCCTTCTAGAATCTCAGCTTCTAAAAGTTTCCACACTTTAAAGCTGAAGTGGGGCTCCTTCTGGATTGCCGTCTCATAAAAGTATCCATCTCTAGTACTGAGGACTGTGAAACTCCTCCTCCCACTAACAATAAAATACCTGGAATTCTTCATTGTTACTACAATGAAGACCAAAGCCTGAAACTGACAGGACTGTACTGGAGACTACGCCGAGAGTCTTTCCCCCATTCCACCCAGACTGGATCTGATTGTGTCTGAGAAGCACTTTAATGAGAACAAGTGTCTCATTAAAGATGCAGTATGTAACTTTTATATAATTTTTACATATTTGTTAAAACTGTCACCATGTCATGAGACAAATGAGTAAAAAGAATGACCTCCTCCACCTCCTGCCTGAGCTACTGCTGTCTGGAGAAATGCACCACTCTGGTCAAGTACAACCATCAGAGCCAGGATGAGGACCTTAGTGCTGTTGACCAACTTTGTGTACGCTGTGCTAAATGTGCTAATGGCCTAACAATTGCCATTACTGAAAAACTGTTCATCAGTGGCCATGCTAACTTGCTTGGCCATTCATGACAGGTTCTGGAGTCAGGGAGAAGTTGCAGCACAGCAGAAAGGAAGGGAGGGAGGCATGTGGGAGGGAAGAGCAGCACCACACTGCTCTGGTTGCTTCTAGTTTGCACTAGGAGAAGGCGATGAAACTAATGATGAAAATTGTTCTTTGAACTTTTACAAGGTAAACTTGCCAGCTCCTTAAAAAGGGAACAATGATTAGTTATAAAAATAGACCTTATTTGGGAAATATTTAAATAATTATTTAAAAACAACACAGTAATACTGTAGGTTATTTAGTTTTTATACATTTTAATAAAATATTTTTCACAGAAATGTCACCATGTTGTTCACGCTGCAGTGCATTCTGTGTAAATGACTTGTAATTGTCCAACTGCCTGACTCCTCCAGCCAAAATAGTGATGAGTAACGTTATGAAGCCTGTTACGGCCCTGGGCCTTATGGTCTGGGTTGCAGGTGACTTGTCTGTTTTTGTGCTCCTCCCCTTTACAGGTGCTGCTGATTTGTTAATTTGGAGCACAGAGCATTTAAACCTGGCCATCTCCACCTTCTGGGTTGTCTTCGGCGTTCACTCTGCCGCTTGATGCTTGTGGTGTTTTGTTGCCAGTCCTTAACTCCCCTCCTTTTTGCACATTTGAGTTTGTCTTTGTTTTTGCACTTCCATATGCACTCATACACCACATCCAAGCATTTGCATTACACCACTGATACCGACATCCACAATCCATTGTTACTTGAGCCAGTCGTAACAAAGCCTATTTAATTTGAACCAGATCGCACTGAAATTTATCAGAATGCAGAAATAACAAAAGGTGAGGATGATGAGGAAGACGACAGAGTTGGCCATTGGAGCTGCTGCCTTCAGCTTCATAAATAAAACAATGAATGACAATACCTCTGTTGGACTGTGTGATTCGCTAAGTACTTCTATAGCTCTGTGTTCAGTTAGGCAACAACTGTTTAGGGTCCAGACTTTGTTCGATGTTGGTAGTGGTTTCACAGTACTGGTGTTCTAGCTCCATTAGCATTTCCAGTAGTGATAGCTCCATTAGCGCTGCTTGCCTTTGGCGTTTCTCCCCGCATCTATAGAGCTGTGTCCGGTTCGGCAACATCTGTGCTGTTTAGAGTCCGGTGTGATGGTAACAGCAACACCAGACTTTGTTACCACCGACACCAGACCTCCATGGGTCCGGTCAGATCGGTGCTTTCAGTACCACAGGCAGTATAGCTCCTGTTAGCATCTCAAAGAGGTCCAGTTCTCCTGTCTCAGCGACAGCACGGCATTTGTTTTAAGCTCATTAAGGTAGCGATCACCTCTTAGAGCCTTCGTTGATTCAGCTGGTATAAATGACTTAAAGTGTTGTGGAGAAATGTCCAGCGTACATTAGGTCCTTCATTGTGTTCCACTCCGGCTCTCGCATTGCGCTCTCCTTTCTTTCATGTGGGAATTTACCCAGATTTGCCTAAATTTTTATTTTATTTATTTAATTTTTATCACAGCTGATACTGACACAGTGTGGCATTATCTAAGATTACACCAATCAACGCAATATGATAAAAGACTGCTCGGGAAAAGTTAACCTTCCTGTCTTTCCTCTGTAGACTCCAGTACAGAATGGACCAAAACGCATCATCAACCCATCGGTGAAAAAATGGAAACCTCCATGGGTGGAAAAATATAACAAAAGACGTAAATTTTTGAAGTAATTATGAGTTTTGGCGTATCACAAACAGCAATTTTTTTAGGTAATAGGAAAATTGCAACATATTTAGGCCAAGACGATGAACTAACATTACTGAATGGTTTGGAAATCTCACTGTTAAATTAAAAACCCAAATTCAAAGTCTGGTGAAGATGGCAAGTAAGATCATTAACACTACGGCCCTATCCTCTCCACAACATCTGTTTGAGCAGGCTACCATCGGGCAGCTCAGAACATCTTGTCGGACAGGTGACGTGCTTGCATCAGAATATGTTCTCATGAATTAGGGAGAAGGTTCAGGTTTTCTTTGTGTAAATAACCATCTGAAACATTCATTTGTACCACTTTCCATTAGCCTGATAAATGGCTAACTAGCAGGGCCTGTACAGAGGCAATGCTCACTGAAAAAGCTGTTGCAAAAAAAAAAAAAAAGTTTTCAAATGGAAAGTATTGAAATAATTTTTGCTTCACTCTAACATTTGTGAATTTAACAAATTTTGCTCTGTTTTTATCAAGTGATAAAACACATTTGAACAGCCAAGCAGTGACTTTGTCAAGCAAAAACACATATATTGTACATTTGAATACTTTTGCACAATTATAACCTGCGCATTCACACCCTTATGCTCACTTTAACGGAGTCCACACTTGATAAGAGGACTGCACAATATGCAGTGCGTGTACTGGGCCAAAGATCTGCATGTCTAATGTTTACACGGTCTAATGAGAAACATCACTTATTATATCAGCTCAAGATAAAAGGTAATCATGTTTCTGAAAACAGTGGTGGTCAAGAAATATCATTTAAGAAAACAGAAAAAGGATTAAATTGGAAAATAAAAAAAATCAACCTCTTTTTGTAGTCCTGTCAGTTGAGCACTTAAGCTCTCGATCCTCAGGGCAGATTCTCTGAGTTCCTCTCGGGCCATGATAGCTGATGCTCCATTCATCTCCGACAGATGATGCAAGTCTTCAAGCTGAAGAAAGAAATACAATTTAAGAGTCGAAACAGTCAATGTCAACTCCTCAACCTGAAAGAGGAACTAAGACATTCTAGCCACTTCCTGATAAGCAGGAAGTTTGTGCCATTTGGTTTGTTGTTCTAAAAAAAACTTTCAGTTTTATTTCATATTATGAGTCCGTATAGAAATGTATGAATTGAAGAGGAATTAAACCGTTTTATCTGCATACTTTAAAAAGCCCAGCAAAAGTAAGAATTAGCAAATAGTTTTTATCTACAGTGTTCATCCCCAAAGCAGTTAAGACTTTACTACTAAGAACAAGTCCTTATTCTGTAATTTAATCTTAAAGTGACCTTATCAGCTCTAATCATAGAAATAAAATGAATAAAACAGTGCTCCGCTGATAATTTAAGGGTAGTGTTGTATAAATAATCTTTTTCATCATGGTTCCCCCCAGAACCATGATAACTTACAGTTTGACGCACCAGAGTGGTCCACCAGTAGCCCACTTAAAAAATGTTAAGAAGACCTGAGAGAAAGCTGAAGTCAGAAAAAGTAGAAAAAAGCTAACGCCAAAAAGTGCACAAGAGACTATTTGTTTTGTTTGCCAGGAGACAAGTTTTTCCTAATGTCCACTCTTATCATCTGGCTGGCCTTGTAATGCTTGTTCGTGTGTTTCAGGTCGACTATGCAGCTGTGCGCTCAGATTAGCCGGATTGGAGCGGAGCAGAGACAGCGGTTTGAGGCCCTGCAAGAAAAATAAATGAGCAGCACACTGTGTGACAAGGCGGAAAGCGTGAGAGCTTCTCCACGGTTTAAATCTCCAGCCCACTAACCAGGGGTAGCATTAACAGAATATTTTCCAAATTTGAATGGTATATTTAAAAAAATTTTTTAAATTGACAGAAAAACCTAAAGCCCGTCCGTCTTTTTGACAGATACTTGTCAGGGATGTGACAAGTATAGTCACACTATACAGTAAATCAGCCTTTACAAGACCAACTAAAATCAGTCGGCCTTGTAAAGTTTTTAGCAACAATGACTGGGGTAGCCTACTATATAATCTACTGGGGCACCATTCTATATAATCCTATTCAACAGGAGCGGGCCCGCTATCTCCTAAAGGCTTGGATCCCTGAAGTCATATTCTCTACTCCCTTCCCGCTCCAGCCCCCCTGAAGCTCCGCCCCTGACTTCCTCCATACTGAGGAACTCTGATAGCAGCCGGCATGTCTGTGGTCCACAGCTGAATTTTAATGTTTTGTAGTTGTCAGTGACATCAATCTCGAGCCAATCAGCAAAAGCGGTCAGCTGTCAATCAAATTGATTGGCCGTATTCAGCTCAGTCCTGTGAGTGCTATCCTTGAAGTAGCTACTGACTTCTATGAACAGCCAGACTGAGCCGCGCCGGATTTGCAACTAGAAAACAAATCTGGCCGAGGCGGGCCGAAACCATATTGGTTAGAGGCGAGCTAGTGGAAAAACGCCTTTAGAGGGTCGAGCCTGAAGCAAACCTGACAGAAGATTTTAATTAAAATTTTACTGGTTTTTGTTTTTAGAGCACCATATGAATAAGCATTATAACTAGGCCTGTCATAACAAATTTTGCTGAGCGATTAATTGTTTCAAAAATTATTGCGATAAATGATAATACTGTCTGAAGACCTTTTTACACTAATTTAATGGAAATGCGCTTTTTAGCCAGATGTATCCATAATAACAGGTATTCTGCCCATAATTCCTCCAACACGCTATCAGCTCCTGGTCAGCAAGATGCATTTAGTAAAGTGTTCATGTGGGAGATGATATGGAGAAGGGGATTATTTTTGATTGATGTTTTTAGTTACCACAAATTTAGTCATTCTGTGCTTAAACTTGAAAGTGTCCCGGATGCCTCCAACAAGTATAGACTATACTTGTCACACCCCTGACTATACTGGATGTCAGAATGACATAGTCGCTCTCTGTGGTGGTAAAGCACAATCAGCGCCAGGAACACATGCGGCAAGTTTTGCAGCTGAATTGGCAGCGCTGCTAGCAGCTCGTTGCTCTTAAGGGCAGTAATAGAGAGAAACAGAGCAGCTGGTCAGCTTTCAGTCTGGCTGCACTTTCCTGCTGATGATGTGAAACACCAGAACTATATAATAGTAGCTTGAGATGTGAAGTTCAGGCGTGGCTATTAGTTTACATCTTTTGACTGCATTACATAAATCTAAAAGGTTATACATTTAAAAAAATAAATGTAGTTATATTAACATGTTCAGCAAAATAATCATCTGATCTGAGTCTTAAGGCCAGTAATGAATTTCTATAAGACAAAATGAAATATCTGGGTTTATTCAAGTTCAGAACTACAACCTTGAGGTTCTCATTTGCTGAGTGTTGCTGCAGACATCAGAGAATTGAACACAGTTGCTGCACACTCACGACCCGCCCACAACGAGGAATAAACCATATAAATGGAAACACCTCACTACCTGAACCGCACCGAGGCAGACTGTGACTGTACCGGTTAGAGGAGGTCTATTGGAAAAGCAAATTAATTGAAGTTGATCAGTCGGATTGGTTCATGCTCATAAATAATGTCTAAGGCAGGGGTGATCAATACGTCGATAGTGGAAGGTTTTGAGTCGATCTTGGCAGTAGATGACAGACTGAACGCCTCCATGAGGCTGAAACCAGCACATTCTCTTCTGACAAGCTTATCAAAATATATAAAATATAAAATAACCAAGATCCAAAACGTTTGTAACTTTATTAAAGAATAATAATTTTTTTTTTTTTAAATCAACAAAAACATGTTCAAATTAATAACCCAACAAAAATAATGTCAGTAATTATCGTTTCAACAAGGTGTTGCGCAAATCTGTGCGTTTCGGTTCCATTGCCAAAATAAAAAAAAATGGCGACTCAAAGGCCAATTGACTAGCAGAGCATTAGTTCAACCACCGCTGTCGTCAGGGAGAGCTTATTAATAATTGCGAAATAAACATCAGTCCTGAAAACCGAACATCGTAACTGACTGGCCAAATAAACTGGACAGAATGCTGTAAGTTTAGTGATATTTCCACAGTTGCGGTTTTGACTGGTCTTGAAATAAAATCCTGAGTCCTCAGCGCCCGAAACCGAGACAAGACTGAGACCATATGCGGTCGAGTCCGAGATGAGACCATCAAAAAATGGTTTCGAGACAGACCGGTCTTCTTGTTGCCCGGTACTGTAAGTTTCTTCCATAGTCTGGTTTTACTATAGGCAGTTTCCACTGGCAAGTCACTTTAACCGGCTCAGGTTAAAGTGACTTGCCAGTCACTTTAACTGGCAAGTTATATGCAGTGTTACACCCCATATAGCACTCTCTATTATATGGGGTGTTCCTCACTATTGTGGGTGGGACGTGAGCGTGCAGCAGCTCAACTCAACTCTTCATATTTGCAGCAACACTCGGTAATTAAGAACCTTGAGGTTCTGGTTTTGATGGATATTTAATTTTGTCTTATAGAAATTTATTGCTGACCCAAACATAATCAAAGACTCAGATCAGCTGATTACTTTGCTACATATAAATATAACTACATTCTGGCACTTAAAAAAACTTGCAACCTCTTGGATTTAGGTAATATAAACCTTATTTTTAAAATCAAAGGAAAAATAAGTTTCACATCACAAGCTAATATTTTGATGTTGTGATGTTTCATACCATCTGTGTAAACCTACATCTCAGACAGAAAGCTGACCACAGCTGCATTGTTTCTCTCTTTATTGTCGCCTGTTCTTCAGAGACACGAGCTGCTGGCAACGCTGCCAAATCACGATCATTTCACTCCAAAACTTTCTGCATATGTTTCTGGCTCTGCTTATGATTAAACTCATAATTTCTCCTCTGTACTGAACAGCTCTCTAATAGCAGACAGCATTGCTACGGTCCACAGCTAAATTATAGTGTTGTTTAGGAGTTTCCTGTGAGGTCATCAGGAGACAATTTACCAATGCATTCAGCTGTCAAATTGTTTGAACACAGTACTCAAATCGGTCCAGCTAGTATTACCCCTGAAATAGTTATGAACATTTGAGAAGAGAAAGGCAGAGCTGTGCCAGATCTTCAAATGGAAAATGAAACTGGCCGAGTTGGACCAAGACTGTACAAGTTAGAGGCGGGCTAGTGCAGTGTTTCATTACAGGGTAATGTTTTTAAGGCACACTGCCCATGTTTTAGATTTTCCCTGCTTGATCCCTGCCTGATTCAGCTGATGCAGTTCAGAAAACACCTGTCAATTGAAATCACCTGGGCTGGGAAACACTGCTCTTATTGTACCTCTAAGTAACATTAAATAACTGCATCCAGTAATGTTGTGATAATGTCAGGTTTTTGAGTTTGTAAACATCAACAGTATGTTCGTCTTTTGTTCAACATATTTTTGAGGGATTAACATGTTAACTTCCCCTGATGAAATGTGTGTGTGTGGGGTGGGGGGGTGGGGTGGGTTCTTACTTTAGCCTTGTAGGTGCTCTCCATGTTGTCCTTGTAGATCTGGATCTGCTCTTCATTTTGTGCCCTCATGTCTGCCAGGGCCTGAGTCAGTTTAAATTCATATTCTTCCTTCCGACCAGAGTCTACCTCCACCAGTCGGGTTTCATACCTGTGTCGAGCCTCCTTCACTTCCTAAAACACAGTGCAGTAGAAGAGTTGCGATCTAGAGAATTTTTTTTACAACACTGCAATGATGCACGTTGCAAGTAGAGGTGAACCTGCCCTTCAAGAGCACCCTCCACATCATCCAGTTTGAGTAAAAGGTGGTGCGCAATTCGTGCCAAGGTAACCCTCAGAGGGGCAGGAACTCTGAATTTGACTAATTATCTGTCAAATTGTAGACAATGAATGTGGAACCCGGAGTACCACCATTTTTTATTTTAAGTTCAACTCTGTTTTCAATTTATGTAAAAGGTGTTGGTGAAAAACTGATGACACCATTTATTTCCATGCAAAAACTGTTGCTTGGGCACCTACATTTGACCCTCAATCTCATTAAAACTGACTAGCTTCAGCTGAGACTAGTCCTAAATATTAAGACAAAGGTCATGATGTTTGCTAACAAGAAGAAATTTTCTCAAATCCTTCCTAAAAACAATGATGGGAATACCATTTGACTTTGTTGAGATACACAAGTATGTTAGTACAGAAATTAACAAGCTTTCATTTAAGTTACATTAAAAATGTAAAGAAGTTCAAGATTAAACTAGACCTTTTCTTTAGAAATAGATTAGAAACCTCTTGTTTTAATGACATTCCTGCCCTTTTACTGTAATGTTTATATGAATGCTCCTGCTTACACCTGTTGTAATTGTAATGTATATTCTCAGGTGAACTGGCCATCATTATAAATTTATAGACTCAGGCACTGGTATATTTCTATCTCTAAAACTATCCTTGAGTTATTCCCACTCTACTTGTCATTACACCTTTCACTCAGACGAGGGGTGAGCAACTCCAGGTGTCGAGGTCTAGTGCCCTGCAACTTTTACGCTTTCTGGACCTGCTCACCTTCTTTGATTTATTAGTACTTGGACAATGTTTTATATATCTATCAACATGGAACACTTCACAGCAGGAGCTGAAGTTTTCCACTTTGATTCCTTTGGGGTAATTCAAATATCCTTTAGGTCAAAAAGAGAACATTTCTTATGAAACTTGCTCTTTTTAATTATTTGTTTTGTTGTATTTGTAATTTTGATGGGTTTTGTCCAAATATGTCTCTCTTGTAAATGAGACCCTTATTGAGATCTCTGATGTTGGTGTGACAAACCGGTATAAATAAAAGCAAAATATTTTTTTTTTTTTTACTGAGTGGTGTTTAAATGGAGGATAAAACAAAGGGACATTTGAATTGTTTAAATGTCAAAATTAGGACGTCAACTCTAAATATGATTTAAAAAGTCTCCTTCAATTTGAATTTAACACCAGTGCAGCAGCACTGGTTATACCAATATATAAGTTTGAGTTGATGTTTTAATTATTATTTTCATTCATCCATCCATTTTCTTACACCCTTGTCCTTAGTGGATTTGGGAGGGGTGCTGGTTCCCATCTCCAGCTAACGTTTCAGTTGAGAGGCAGGGTCACCCTGGACGGGCCAGTCTGTCACAGGGCAACACGGAGGCAGACAAGACAAACAACCATGCACACACACACTCACACTTAGGGAGAATTTAGAGAGATCACAGTCGTGTTTTTGGACTGTGGGAGGAAGCCGGAGTACCTGGAGAGAACCCACCATGCACAGGGAGAACATATAAACTCCGTGCAGAAAGACACCAGGCCGGGAATTGAACCCAGGACCTTCTTGCTGCACGGCAAGAAGGTCTACTTGGAAGTGCTACTGCGCCACTGTGCACCCCTTAATTATTTAATTATAATTACTAATTTTTCAATTATATCATCTAAAGGTTGTTATAACTCAAATAATTCAAGATTCTTCAAAGAGTTGCTGTAGATGGTAAAGGCTGAGGCCAAGAAAGAGCTTCTGTAGTGATCTGTGTTACAGCAAATTGGAAGAAACCTCTGACTGAAGACACTCTGATAATCTCATTCAGAAAATGGTCAAGGTTGTCCATCATCTCCAGAGGTTCATCTGAACAACTCAGTTCTAGAATGAATAAATGAGTTGAACCCCACTAACCACAGATGTGCGTGACAAAGCTATACAAACATGACAAGTGGCATCCTCACCTCTTCATGCATACTCTTTCGGAAATCCATCTCTTCTGCCAGACTCTGGCAACGGTTTTCCAAGTCAATACGCATAAGCATCTCATCTGAAAGCTCCTTCTTGGCCTGAGAAAGACCGTTTTCCATCTGAAAAGAAACACCGTCAGGAGTATGTGATTGTTTTGGAGTAAAATAAATCCACATTCAAAGTAATTTATGCATTTACCTCCTGCAGTTGTTCCTGCAGCTCAGATAGAGTATTTTCCAGCCCCCTTTTCTCAGACAGTGTAGTAGCCAGCATTGCATCTTTGCCATTGAGCTGAGCCTCCAATTCCTTCAGTCTGGCCAGGGCTGCTGCAGCATCTGTATCCTTTTTAGTGTAGCTGGTATAGAGAGACAGGTGAAATTAGAGTAATTTTTCCCCCTAATATGTGATCACAGTGCAACTGGATATCAAAGAGATGATGAAATTAAAAATATTTTTTCATTCAACAGCAATAAAAACAAAAAAAAGTGCAGAAACTTATTTACTGCCTTATTAGAAATGTCTTCATCATTAGGAAAGCTGTGAAACCAGAAACCAGGGTTTCCCCCATTGTATTATAAAGCAGGCTTTATGCCCCTCCCCCTCCAGGCTAAGTGTTGCTTGTTTTTGTTTTTATGGAGAAAACAAGTAATAATAGAAAAAATGTAAATAAAAAGGCTTCTTTTTTTCTTTTTTTTTTAATAAGCCAGACTGCAAGCAGCTCTGTTGCGCTAAGTGTTTCACTGGCAATGCAGAATCATTCCTAAAGGATGGGCTTATAGTTGTTAAATAGACCACAAAGCCGTGAGCGCGGACCAATCACACCACTGCCGCCTCTGCACGCGGGCTGCCTCGCTCGGTGTTGCTTTTTGATGTCTGAAGTATATCTCAGCGCAGCCCGCACGTGCCTCATTTCACTCCAACTGGACACAGGCTGACCTGTATGGATATTTACATCAACCTCTTTGAGAACTTATGTTTCTGTGCAGAATTTTTCATCAAGGTAGGAGTCAAGTTTAAAACCCACTGTGGTAGCTCTGCTCGTGCAGCTCTATGGTATAACCATAGACCTTTCAGAGGTGTGCCTTGAGCAAGCGGTAAGAATGATATATTTTTGTGAACAAAGAATTATGTGCAGCATGTGATTTACATCTCAACACACTGCCCCACATGTGGCTCCATCTCTGTGCTGATAAAGTTTATGTATTTGTTCCCCGGGTGGCTAGAAGAACACCGTACTTGGCTTCTGTTACTGTGCGCTGGCAGTACAACGGTCAGTCTTTGCTGTGAATTCTGAAGGTAAGCAATACTGACCGCCAGCTCCTCACTGTAGCTAAATGTTACTTTTAATGTCCAAGTAGTTTTGTACCGTTTTGTCTTTTTCTTTTTTTTTCATATATGCTGTATCTGTAAACAAAAAAAATAACTGCGTTAATGAGATTTATGTTGACACGCAGTCTTTGCTGTCAATTCTGAAGGCGAAGCCGCTGCGCTGTCGGATGGTCCGAATAAACAGTCTGGACCACGATCTCAATCACTGTGTGTGTCCGATTCCTGCCTCAAGTTTCCTTCCGACAACCACCATTAAAGAAAAACACAACGCAGAGTCTAAGGAACAGCGAGGAGTCATCTCACCCGGACAGGGTTACACATCAAACCATATCAAATGCTTTGTCCACTCAATCATTCAGAGTTAAAGTGAGAGAACCACTGTCCAAGACGAAACATCCAAGATCCATAGATACATCAGGGACAAAGCCTCAACAGACAATGTGCTCAGTGAA
>CAEFZY010017696.1:0-22458 GCA_903066815.1 Brachyrhaphis roseni | reverse complement strand
AAGAAGCAAGATGAACAGTAATTTTTCTAACCTTCAGACTGTCTTTTGAGTAACAGTAAAGTGAATTTCTATTGACAAGTTGAACATAACAAGGCTAAAATTGCCCATATTTGTGGTGCGACTACAGCTTTAGTCAGAATTGTACAGTGGTGCTCTGTACTTGTTCAGTGTGACAAATGCACTTATCATCAATTTAGCACTCCCACAAAGATTGCCTACAACAAACATCAAGCAGTATCTGATATTTTTTTGGAAATTGCAGTAGTGTTGCGACAGACTTCTTATTCTTCTTTTCTTTAGCTTGACATGAACACCTTATTGCAGTTTCCTTTCATTCTCTTTTCCCACTTCACAGCATCCCACTCTTAATAATTTACTGTCCATGCATAGATTGCCTGATATGTTTGTCAGATTGGTCTGTTGCATTTGTGCAGGTTGTGTATCTCCTGAGTGTGACACAGTCTTCCATACAGAGTTATCAACAATGACTGATCAAAAAACAACACAATTATGAAGAAAAGCTTTGAGATATTTAGTTTAAAGGATGTTCAGACTGTTTAATACAGTTTGTTTCTGTCAAACAAAATGAACTCCAAAGTACTTTTAATAAATTGATGTTATGAAGACAAAGACAAGACTCTGTTTAAGCCTCTTTTTCTAGCCATTTACAGGTGTTTTGGGTCTTGTTGATTTTTATTCTTCTAGTTTTGCTGTGATTTTTTTTTTTCCAACATCCACTCACATTTCTTTCCGTCTGAAGTAAATGCAGATGAAGTAACTCAGCTAAAGCTGCTGAATCAGGTTGAACTCTTCTAACTTTGAAGAATAAAAAAAAACTGACATCCTCTTCCTCCTCCTCATTTTTCTAATTGTTTTACAGATTGTCAGTACCAATCTCTCTTCTTGCCTTCTTGACAAAAATGAAAATTGGCACGTTTAAAAGATGCAGATAGTTTAACCAGTTGTTTTTCTGTGTTTTCTCTGCCTGCTGGCGGGAGCATGTTTTGACCTGCGTGCTGGAGCTCCCAACTCAGTGTGTGTGAGCGTCGGTGACACAGTAGAAGCGCGTGTTTTTGTCCTGCTTTTGTCAACTTTGGCGCTGCCGCTTTTGAAAGTTTGCAATGAGGTAGCGCAAGTGTGGCTCGATGCGCACAATATCACGCACAGTTCAATGCGTCTATTGTAAACTGAGCTTGAAAGAACGCTATAAATAGACAATTCACCATAGGGACAGAAATAGCTCACGACAGAACCTTGCGGTGCTTAGTTTGACTAACAACTTCAATGATATTAACTGTGAAACACCTTCAATTACTACATGCTGTGTGTGGCGGCAAGCGGTCTTGTGGGCGGGGCGGGGTACCCCCCTTGGATAATTGTAAGGGAAATGCTGATGTGCGGCGTATTTAGCTTTTTATGAAAATGTATCTGTTAATAACTCTGCTAGTAATGTTAATGCTTTCAGATTGTCAGGACAAAACATCCCTGTTTTGTTTGTTTGTAAAGGTAAGCTTTAATGTCTTCGTTTTTACTTTAATTAGTAATGATAAATACTACAGCTAAGAAAATAGGTACAACTAATAAAAAATAACAGAATTTTGTTAGTCAATAAATTGACTCACCTTTATAATAATGACATAATGACTTTACTGCTTCACTGGTAATAACAATGAAAGCATTTACATTTATATGTGGGTATTATTTTGTTGGATAGTAGTCTTTTTTGTTCAACTATAAATCTCTTGTATGTTCCAAATAAGAAAAGTTAAAGCAAATGTCACCAAAATGGTTTCAGCTGCACTGCTACTCTGCCAGCCCCAAAGTAGAAATCAGATAATTACAAAAAAACAGAGACAGCAGCCATTCAGAGCAAGCATATGGATGTGTCTCTTAATGGTGAGCAGAGCATAACTCTGAAGCCTTTGACAGTGTCTTAGCAACACCTGGAAACTGATGAACACCAATTGCTTCTAATTGCAACACTTTCATAATGATGTGAGGGATGTGTAAACTGTGTGCAGTTAGTCTCATAGCTTTTCTGCTGCCTGTACGCTTAGCAAATGCAATGATTGTAAAAACAATATTTTTTATAAATAACATTTTGATATAAGTTTTTTTTAAAATTAGTCAAATGTAACCTCAAGCATAAAGGAATACATCACAGATTCTACAAAGTCGCTTTTTATTTAATAGGATTCCCACTTTGGGGAAAACATCCTGCTTGGTTACTGTACCATGGAAGAAACTTCATGCAAACAATAAAGACTGTAGCCCATAGCTTTCACTTCCTATATCAGTAAGACCTTGGACATACTAATCCTTACTTGCATCAGATTCTTGCTCAGTGCATACTTATTTACAAGCTCTAACACACATGAATACCTGTGTGACCATGTAAATTATTCCAAATTTTACTACATAATGTCAATATCTAGACATTATTAATGCAGGATTCATACAGATTTAATGCTATATGATCTAAACTTAGACTTTGTTAAAAAGTAATACGTTTTTCTTCTATGTTTTGAATTCTACAGTGTGCAAATTAATCTTTGCCTGTGTGTAATGTTTGTTACATTGTGGGTGTGTCCTTTGTAGCAGCCATCTTGGGAACCTGTTAAAGAGGAGGCCCTCCTCAAACCTAGCTCTTTTATTGGAGGAGCAGTGATCACAGCTGGAGTTTGATTGGCCAGGGTAAACTGAGAAGACGGGGTTAACCAGTATATAGGTGGACAGCTTGATGTAGCAGGAGGACTGATGAGAGTGCTGCCATTTTGAAGTATGCTATGTTGCTAAAATGTTAATAAACCAGCTTTGTTTGCTGTACAGAAAAGTTTGCTGACTTCTTTTTCCACACCAAACCTCTCAGCATAACAGACTTCAAAGCATAAAACTTGAAATGGAAATTTTAATGATATGGAAGTGTGTGTCAACTTCCATAGATTTTGATGTTCTCACCATGAGTGTTGCATTGTAGAGAAGTCATATAAACTGCAAAGACAGTATGTTACTCCTGCAAGATTCTGTATAAGTACCACCTAAAAAAATATTATTTAGTCTCTTACTGAGTCTTGTTGATGGACATGATGGACTCAACATGTTTTGTATGTTTTAGGTGTTTGAATATCAAGTTAAGGTAAAATGATATGACAAAGCTGCCCATCAATGATTAACAAAGTTTTCTATAAAAAAAAAAGGCAAACTGAAGTGACAGACCTTGTGCCTCATTATGTCAGTGTTTTTCACAATACTGTTGGAAATCAGCTAACAAAAGCGATATTGTGTTGCTTAACTTGTGAAGCAAACACGTTTGCTTGATCATTTTAAGCTTTCATTGCACAAAACAGCCCAGAAGCTGCAATGACTCACATTTACTGTAAAGTTTACTTTCTCCGTGGACACTGCCCAAGGGCGCAGAACCCAGATGTTTGATTTAATCTATGGAGACACTGATGAAGATTCAGTCACCAAGCTATGTGGAATGCTTCAGGAGGGTTCATACAGCAGTGAGCATGGCCTTGTCTTCTGAATAATTTTACTGATCAGCATTTCAGTGAACTGTGAATACAGCCTTGAACTGTCAGTCCAACACAGTCAAACAACTTTGAAGTATTGGAAAAAAATAATAAAAAAAAACAAGAACTTATATTGCAACATTAGGCCCTTCATCCTAATAGACATGCAACATATGTAACATAAAGGATTGAAGTTTTTCACAGTTGTTTGAGTCTGAAAATGCTGCTATAAAAAAACCAAAATGAAGTACATTATTCCATGAAAGGGTTTAACGAACTTAAACTGAGAGCTTGCAAAAGCAAAAGCCCCACAAATGCAAAAACGGTGAAATCATCTGCTACAGAATGATTGCTTGCATTGGAGACAAAAACATTCATCTTATGATTATCTTTTTGAATGTCAAAATACATTTTAGTCTAATGTTGTGTGACGGATGTGATTAGATATACTTGGGACACTGTCATACAGCTTCACTGATGTGCTACTACCTCAGAAGTAAGCTTAAGCAGTTGATATAGTTTATGACATACCACTCACAGTAGCCGACAGCTTTATAGCCTCTGTCATGTCTGTGACATTGTTATAAGTCATGACTCTGATAGATTAACGAGTTGAGCTTATGTGGAGACTTCATATTTTCCTGCAACTCTTGATAACTTAAGTGATATTATTCCTGTATGCTCGGTATAAATTGGCTTTTATGCTCTGAATGCACAGTTCATTTTGTAGTCAGTGGACAAGAACCTTCTTCAAAGCTCATATGGATATGGCTCATTGTGCTGAGTGGTGTCTTATGTTGGATTACATTTACAGCTTCTAACTTTTCTTTCCCCCCGAGAAGCTGCACATAAGTGGTGTCTCGCCACATATCTTTGACAATGTAGATTTATGTATTACTTATTTTTTTTCATTTTTTCAAAAAGCTTTCTAATTTATTTTTACTTCATGTCTTTTGTGTTTCTTCTATTGCTTTGTGAAGCGAATGCATTGAGGAACACTGTTAGCATCTGTAAGGAAGACAAAATGCTACCATAACAGAAATGTTTTACAAAATATAAGCGGTATGAATACTAGGCTTTGTCTTTAATTTAAAAAAAAAATGAACATTAGGTCAACTGTACATCGTCCAGTAACACTTATGGCTATTGTAAATGTTCTGCAGTAACTTATCAAGTTTGGACAATGTGTCTACATTTGTTTTAACTAGTATATTCATTTAGTAGCTGTGTGAAAACTTGGTCATTTTTTGACTTCTGTGTGACATGTTAAAGCTACACTGATAAGGCGATAAGGAGCTTCTCTCCAGTATTGTCTCTGATTTTTAATCAACACTAATCACTCCTCAATAGCAGACATCTATTTGGAACTATCAACTCTGATGATTAGACGTTAATATGCAAAAATGCATTACGCTACACATAGCAAGTGCCCTGTCTGTAGTCAGCGCTACCAGCTTTTCCATCGGTACCTTTCTGTGTACGAAAAACTCCTTCAACGTTTTATAATTGTCAGCTCCCCTCGTGGTTGTCTTTAAGGGGAGTAATGTTAGGCATTCCTCTCTGGTGAAAAAATCTTCGAAGACCATCCAGACAAAAATCAATAGCTGCGCTGTACTGCTGCTGTCCACGGACTCGTCGCACTGGATGCTAAACCACCTGCACCAGCCAAGTTACCAGACATAACTGACACTCATCTAGCCATCCTAGACGCCCCCAGTTGAACGTCAGAGACAGTGGAGATCAGATCGGTTCCATTTTTCTCATCCTTAAGTACAGTGTTAGCAATAATAATCATTGTTTCTTTGACAACTTCTCCGTCTGAAAATGCCTTCTTCTTCTTTATCAGAAAATATGTAGCTCTAAATGAGGTTTCCGTCGCTTTTTGTGACTTTTTTGTCGGTCTTGTGAAGAAAGACTGTTGCTTACCCAAAGCTGCCTTTAGCTCACGGGCTTTTTCTGTCTGTAACGCGCTTCCCGGTGGGTAGTTAGCATTGTAGCTTTTATGACACAAGTGTCTCTCCACGTTGTGCCGCTTCACCGTCGCCCCGCAAATAAGACACATAGATTCCTTTCACAGTTGTAAAAAAGAACTCCTCCTCCCATTCGTTGTGAAAATTATAAGTTTTCTTTCTTTTTTCTGCCATTTTTGGGGGTAGGAAACTGCATTCCCCGATCACCTTCGCGGCACCAGCTTGCTCTTTGAACTAGATTAGGTCAGAGTTCACCAAAACTTAAATAAAAAAAAATGTATAATGAACATATTTTTAAGATAGACATTTTAAAATATATATAAATACAAAAAAAAGAATAACTGAATAAAATGAAATTTTAGACTCAACTCAGTAGTGAGTTGTGCTATTTTTAGAACAGGTCTGACGTTCACAGAGGTCAGAACGTGGTGGAGGTCAGAAACATTTTTGGAGTGCGTTTGAACTTTGGCCAGCTTGATACACATACGAGGAAGAACCAATTTAAGCGTCTTCGAGACACTTATTTTTTGGAGAACAGTCCGGTGTTGATGGAATTGACTGGCTACTGTTGTGGAATAAAAAAACAAAAAAAACAATTGCCAAGCACTTTCAGGTTTATTTTATACCATGTGCATGATATGACGGACAACCTCCCAAAACTCCCTAATGCACACATGACCCCATTTGACTCCCTACTTCAAACTTCAATTTTGCAACGTACACAATGCAGAAATACTTCTTTTCAGAATAAAACTTGTCACATGTACCTTAACATATGAAGGGGCAGCTACTATATGCTGACTTAATGGGGGTGAATATTTATACAATTCTCCTAAATTATGTCATTTTGTAGAGATCAATCTTCACTTTGAAATTTGAGTCTTTTTTTATTTCTTTGGTCAAAAGTGAATCTTACCTCTTGATTTTCCATTAAATAATATTACAATTAACAAATAAAACCTTTAATCAACATGATATACTATTCATATACCTACCATCAGCATAAAATGCTTCTGTACATTTAAGACGTTCTATTTCCTCTTCTGCTGCCACCAATTTTTGTTCGGTTCCACTGAGTTGACCTGCAGAAAATGAAGATTCTTCTCCGTGGCCTTGACCTGGCGCTCCTTTTTCGCGATGAGAAGCGCCTTTCAAAGAAGTCCTTGTGCGTGCAAAGCTGAAGCGATACAATTAATGCCGCCTTGGGGTCCACGTGGACCCCGCCGATGTTGCAAAGATCTACTGTTGTGTGTTACTAATATTAGCTCTGGTAGATTTATTGTCACACACACACACAGGCAATTGTGTTTTTTTATGACGAGACTGAAATTCTTACCCATTCTTCCGTGCAAAACAGCTCAAGTTCAGTGAGGTTGGACGGAGAGCGCTTGTGAACAGCAGCTTTCGGCTGTTTCCACAGATTCTCGATAGGATTCAGGTCTGGACTTTGACTTGGTCATTCTAACACCTGGATACGTTCAACGTTGATGTGCTTTAACCTTAATAAAAAAAATATGACAAAAACACATTAATTATTTACGAAATAACATTTTTTAATCATGTTGCTCCAGTTTTGTCTTCAACTCTGTAACAGCCTCTAACACAAAGCAAACACGCTAGCTAGCGCAACCTGGCGCTGCTAGGTTTGTGATGTAGCTCAACACAAAACACAAACAGCCTAGCTAGCGCTATATGGCTCCATGTAGCCGAGTGAACACACACATAGACTAGGCTCTGTACGAAATGGTAAACGAGATGCACAACAACTCAAGGCAATACTCGCACATGTGCATAAAAGCATGCTAGGAGGCCGTGTTACACAAAGCGGGGTCTGACAGACCCCATCGTCGCATTACAGAATGCCAGCTGGCTGTGTTATACCGAGCGGGGTCTGACGAACCCCATTGTCGCACAAAAGCTTACTTTAAAGCAGTTTCACGTGTCTTATTATTGCTGTATCAACTGAGCTTGTCTAACTTTCATCTGATCCCAAATATCTAATGCTTAAACAAAGTATATGCTATAAGTTTAAATTAATTCCTCAGGAAATAGCCTCCAGTTTGCCTTAGTACACTCAGCTGGTCCTACTGAAAACTTTATGTGGGTCAGGCAGGACTTAGTGAGTCACCTCATGACTGTGATTGCCAGAGGGTAAAGGTTAACTGATCACATCCTCATTCCACTCATCCAACACCTGGAAATGTCTGGCCTAGGGGAGCAGGTTTTGCTCAGAAGAAGGAAAATCTTATTTTTGAAGAAAAGTCTGGAACTCTGAGGTTCTAAGGTGTACCTATGAATTTTAAAGTTTATAATTTAGATTAAGATTGATTAGTTGTCTTGTTAAAGTAAAAGGCTATGTTAACATTTACCATGTTTTGACCTTTAATATTCCACATAAAATCAGTCACAAGAATGTTATTTAATACCGAGTTTAAATATGATCCCTTATTATAATCCCTTAAATTACATCTTTCTGCTGCAAAAATTGAATGCCCTAAAATAATTAAACCTAAGTACAGTTTTTATTTTATTTACAGCTAAAATACAAACTGAAGTTAAGTTTCTATTAGGTGGTAATCAAGCTTAGGTTATTATTAATGATGAAATAATAATGATTGAATGATATCAGAAAGCATACAAGAAGGTATTCTCTAGATTTTGCAGGCATTATCATGTGGATTGTTTTTTTTAAAAAAAATTAACATCTTTGACACATTGCTGCCTTACAAAAACAAAACATAGAGCAAATTAATGCACAAAACAAGACCAACAGGGCACAGCGAACTCAAGTCGCAAACACACCCCAGTAGATTAAAGCAGCAAATAATCCGCTGAAATAAAAATAATTAAAAAATCTTGTTTCCACGCTCCACTGAAACCAATATGTATCTGTAATCAGTAGCAGAAGAAAGTCAAGTCAACCTAATTACAGGCCGTGTAATGAACCACCTGCTGTGAGACTATGTTGCCGAATGAAGTGGGCCAGAAATGCTGTGTGCTCATATTGTGTACTCACAGTCTCTTTGACACACACACACACACACACACACACAAACATTCACGCACAAATCATGTTTTCTACTAATTACACTCTTGCTCAGAAAGAATTGTAAGACCTCCACAGAAAAGCGAACTCCTGCTGGTGTGCATGCGGATCATACTGAACACAAATTTTCCATAAATAATATCTAAGGTGACAAATGAGGGGAAGAACAGTCATCTGTGTTTCTGGTGTAATCATAGTTAAAAGTTTTTCTTGCTGCAAAATCACATGCTTGAAAGAATTCACACATAAATCAAAGATAGGAGTGGAAATTATCAACCACCACTGGTCAAATACAGGTAAATTTATGAAATGGTAGGTGAATTTGATCAGTTTATAAGCCAGTGTTTAATTTATACCCTTGGTGATTGGGGATAAACACTGCAACTGAGCTGTGGCTAGAATTCTGCAGCTGCCATTTTCTGAGGGAGTGAGAGTAGTAATATAGTGTACATTTCTTGAGTAAAGTGAAAATGTAAACCCAAAGTTAAACAACTGCTTTTATTAGAAAATAAAATAAAATAAAAAAATAGCAAGTTGTAGACTAGCTGTATCAATGAGAGTAAATTGTCAAAATTCTGTCACAAATGTTTACAGCAGGCAAATGGCTTTTTGGTTGCTTTGACATGCTGTATTTTTCAATTTTGGTCTTTGCGTGCCCAACGTTTGCAAATGTGTTAAGTTAAAGTAATTTTCTAAGATGTCAAAATATTTGGTCTTATCCTGAGAGTGATTTCAAAATCTAAATGTAATTTTTAGACATTTATTATAAATCTTGATACAGACTTCTGATAGTGTAGATTAACACAAAGTGTGGAATGACAGGCTGTCACCTCAGTAGCTATCTATATTAAATCACACATTTCAGCATTTTCATAATTTTTTTTATCTCCATAATTAATCTAAAACCTTAATTACCAGTAGAATTAAACTAATGTTCAATGGATAAATAGAAGGGAACAATACAGTGTGTTTTAAATCGATATAGAAAGGCATAAAATGTAGGCAAACATCAACAAAGGAGAGTAAATGACCGGAGTTGTTGGCAGCAGGTTTTTACAGCATCATCATATGTATTGACACATGTAGGATATATTGTTTATTTTACAGTGCAGTTTGTTTTTAAATAGTAAAGATTAAGAAGAAAACCTGAAGAGTTTAAGTTTATTACTGGAGGAAGAAAGATTTATTTTTACTCCTGATCATGGCATGAAGATTAATCTATAGAACACTGACATCATTCATGTTTAGAGACTATATACCCATTTCGGCAGTTTTCACACAGATGCACACACACAGACAAGCTATAGCTACCTATCTAACCTTTTATCTCTAGATGATGAATGTTGGCTATGAAGGATTCTGCCTTAGACAATGTTGCCAATTTTCCCCTTTGATGGTTCTGAAATTCTAACAGAGATTTTTTCTGAACTTTCAATTAATCATCCTGGACAGTGTCCACTCAACCAGCAGAGCTGAACACAAAGGCCAGACCCGTTTCCAGACATGCACAAACACACTGACATGAAACGCTCATTGCACATGCACTCTAACACACACTTGCATGAACACCCCTGCACAGTGTAAAGTTAATAGAAGCAAAGACACTGGGATTGGCTGTTTAATTTTCCCTGCAAGACCTTAGGTAGAGAGACTGACTCGGTGAGGGTGGGTGACTGAGAAGAATTATTTCCAAGGCCTACTTCATAGAGCAGAGTTGGGCTCCGATAGACAGAGAGGCAAATTGTGTCAGGTAGGTTTCACCAGAGTAATGAAACGTGGAGTCCTTTACCATTTGAATTCGGTAAAAGAGAAGTCTTGCTGGTGTTTCGTGTGCATAAAACACATTTTGTTGATTTGAACACCAGTCTAACATTCAATGACAGGATTGGAGTAACAAGAGAAAGCAGCAAGGCAACACATAGGAAATGCACATATTCAGTGATGATAACCCTTCTGAGGCAGTGGCCAGCTCAACTTTTGATCTGGAAAATACTTTGTTTATTGTTCCATGCTGGAGAACTGGTCTTACTGGCTTATTTTGCAAAGAAAATAGGAATTGTACTTGGTGCTACTTTTACATAACCTAGGAGACTCTCTGGAAGTACTTCACACAGCTTCACTAACCGATATTGGGGTTAATAGGTACTCAGCCATGATCTAACTCTCAAGTCAGTAACCAACCAGACATTGTCATTCTTGAGAAGTAGTAGGTAGGTAGAAGACACCTGTACAGATCAATGTGACCATTTTTGAAGAGAGCTTCTCTGACCAGTTCTGTTGTATGACTACATGATGACTGCTTTAACTACAGTTTGATGATGCTTCATCAATTCTTGACATGAATTCTTTCATACAGCAAATATTAGATTGGAGTGAAGACTGTTCACATGCTGTGTATTCTTTGATTGCTACCCTCCTCAGTCATACTGTCCAGCACGTTATAGTTGTGTTAGGTTAGATTAACAGCTTCCTGCCTTAAGCAATATGCAAGCATAGACTAAACATTGTGCTGATGTCCCAGTATCAGACACTGTAGGGACCCTTTGTCCACAACCATCCTCAGGGTTCTGTGTTTGCCCTTGCCTTCAGCTGCATCAGTCACACCAGCTGAGCTTCAGAGAAATTGGAGTCCTATAGAGATGTGCAAATTCGTGTGTGTGTGTGTGTGTGGTTTTGTGGAAAAAAGGCAGAGGCTGAGGAAACAGTCAAGTAAACAATGAGCTTTTCAAGACTCTTTTAAACCCCTTGTGAGAAGTGTTGACCTGACTGTAGCTAAAGCTCTGTCAAAGCTTCTCTATACTTTTTAGATAGAGACTGGCCATGTGGTTTTGTGGGAAAACAAGAAAGAACTCTTCCAAGACATTATGCTGATTTGTTGCTGAATATAGAATGAAGTGAATAACACTGACTATCTCTTATTATGACACCTGTTTGTGAGTGTGTATATTATGTATCAAGTGAATATTTTGCCCTCGGAGAGGCAAGAAAAACTGTCAGTGTAAGGATTTAAGTGAGTTTGACAAACGGGTCAAAGAGTCTTTAAAACTGCAGTGGGGCGATTTCATTCTGCAGTGGTCATTATCCATCAAAACTGGCCAAAAAAAGGAACAGTGTTTACCCACTCACAGCCGCTGATGTGCGGGACAACCAGGTCTGTTGTCTCCAGAGGAATAGAGTTGAAACCAGATGTTTACATACACCAAATAAAAATACACAAACCTATTTTGTTTCTGAGTCTGAAGTTAACTCCGACCAAAGTTTGCTTGTTAGCTAAGATAGAATTACTAAAATTATTTTTTTATTTACCAACTGCCAGAAAACATAGCAAAGACATTTTGTAACTTTCCTTTAATTCAAAGTTTACATACATTTGGTTGATAACAGTGATCATAAAATGTATGAGCTGAGTCAAGTGTTTTGGGTTTCTTTCCACAATCTTCTCACAAGAGTTTGCTGGAGTTTTGGCTCATTCCTCCCAACAGAACTGGTGTAACTGAGCCATGTTTCACTCATGCAAGCCTTTACAGAGCTTTCCACAACGTCTCCATAGGATTGAGATCAGGGCTTTGCGATGGCTACACTGACTGTGTTGTCATTAAGCCACTTAGTAACCACTTTTGATATAAGTTTCGGGTCATTGTCCATTTGTAAGACCAATCTGCGGCCAAGCTTGTACTTCCTGGTTGATGTCTTTAGGTGTTGCTTTAATAATTCTACATAGTATTCTTTCCTCTTGATGACATCTATTTTTTGCTGCACCAGTTCCTCCTACAGTAAAACAGTACCACAACATGATGCTGCTTCCCTCACGCTTCACAGTTGATGAACCAGACTTATGCTACTGAAGCAATTCTCTTCCTGATATCTTGGCTGATTTCTTTTGACTTTCCCATCATGTCAAACAAGCAAGCAGCAGGTTTAAGGGGTAGCCTTAAAATACAGCCACAGGTATAACTCCACACATGAGTCCAGTTAAGTGACTTAATTGTTTTCCTCATTTCCTATGTAACCTAACAGAAGGAAGGAAGCCCAAACTTTTGAATTCAAGGAAAGTTACAAAAAAATCTTCTTGCTAAACAGAAGGTTTCTGTCATTTAGCCAATAGGTAATTTAGGTAATATATAAGCAAAAACAAAAAAGGTTTGGTCAAATTTAACTTCGGATGTTGAGAAAAAAATAAATTGCTTTTTTATTTGGTTTATGTAAATAATTTTTTTCAACTGTATATATGTTTTTCAGAAAAGGTTGGTGTGTGAATAAAAATGTAGACCTATTGCGTAGGTTACATGAAAACTTCTTATTTTTTTCTTACCAATTGTCCTTCTGGTATTGAAAAACCTCAAGTTTCTGTCACAGACATACTGTGTTGTCTTTGCTTGAGAAGGTTTGAATTAGAACAAATCTGAGATTAAAAAACACCTTTTTATCCACACAGAATTTGTGGGTCGAGGTGATCAATGGTGGATAAAATGAAAATACTGTCGTACAACCTGGTAAAAGAACTACTAGCAGTGGTGTCCAAAGTCGGCCCTCAAGGGCCGGCATCCTGCATGTTTTAGTTTTCTCCCTGGTTTAACACAAATGGATCAAATAATGACTCATTAGAAGGTCTAAGAAGAACATTGACATGCTGAAAAGGTTGTCATTACCAGCAAGGAGAGAACTAAAACATACAGGATGCCGGCCCTCGAGGACCGACTTTGGCCACCCTGTGCTAAAGGAAGGTTTGGCCCATGACATTTGGAGCTCAAATCTAAAAATGTAAAAGAAGCAGTAATGTAAAAAAAAAAATACTGAAGGTCCATGAATCAAACAAATCATCTTTATCTTGGGTTGTGTGTGGGAGGGTGGGGGAGAAATTGTGTAAAATCCACTTTTTTGAGCAAAGAGCGTTTTATGTTTAGACCATGTTCTGCTTGGAAACCTTGGGTCCTGCCAGGGGTTCACAACAGGATTTCAGATTATTGTCCGCTTCCTAAATTATCCCAGCAGACACACACTCCAGCTCCCCTGCGACCCTTCAAATGATTGCAAAGAATAAGCAAACGGTTTACATGTAAAACAGATAAATAAAAGCTATACAGCTAACATTTATAACCAGAAGAAACTGATACATTTAAACATGTTCATATATAAAACTAAACTGGTATTGCAGTTGAGTCACCTTGGACATGCAGCAAGAGAAGGGAGTATTACAAAATTTATTGCAGAACTGCAGCGACAGACCCATAAGAACTTAAGGGATGAATGGAGAGCAGATAGTGAGGAATGCAAGCATACAGTCTTTATCTAACTCAGTAAAGACCACTTAATACTTTTCAAGCTCAATTACTAAAGCATAGGCTATTAGCAGGTCAGTTGATTAATACTTTGACTTGTGACTAAATGGGGGAGCACTGCAGCAGTACGACTGAAGAATGAAATCAACGTTTAAACTGTGTAATGTGAGGGATAGAAGATCCATTTTGCAGAAGCTAATTTGAGTGAGGAGTGAATGTATGTTATTGGAACAGGTTTCAGTCACTAATAACTTTATGTGCAGAAAACCAGCACAATGCAGACCCTCCTTGTGCTCCTAAAGCAGTCTTATTTTTTCATGGTTTAGACTGGAGATCTCTCTCGAGACTTTAGTTTGTATTGTCCTCAGAATATGCTGCAAATATACTATACAAGCAAAATTCTGTTTTTTTATTTTCTGTGAACATGCTCAGTCCGGCAGTGTAGTAGTCAGAATTGTTGTCTGAGTGTCACAGGTTATTTGTCCTATGTTATGCTGTCACGGCACAATGCTAATTTTAACAAAAAATAAAATAAAATAAAAAAACATCCATCCATTATCTTACACGCTTATAGTGGGATTGCGAGAGGTGCTGGTGCCTGTCTCCAGAGGTCAACGGGTGAGAAGTGAGGTACACCCTTTACAGGTCACCGGTCCATCACAAGGCAACACAGAGACAGGCAGGACAAACAACCATGCACGCAATTAACCTGACTGTCATGTTTTTGGACTGTGGGAGGAAGCCAGAGTACCTGGAATGCACAGGGAGAATGTGTAAACTCCAAGACGTTCTTGCTGCAAGACAGCAATGCTACCAACTGCACCATTGTGCAGCCCTATGTAAAAAAAATATATACATTTTTTAATAAACCTTATATACTGCAGTTCTAAATGTCGGTCTAGATTTTAGCATACATAAACCCCATAATGATGAATCAAGTTCATAACATCTGATTACTATGCATAAAATTATCTGTTTGAACCAGAAAATCAAAATGCCTTGTAGCAATTATGAATGACTGTTTAAACCTCTTTAAATGCTGATGATGATCTTGTTGTATGCTATGTCCTGTAAAAATCATCAGGAATTAATCCCACACATATTTTGGATTAATATGCCTAAACAGTTTGAAGTACAACTGCCTCCCTGAGTTTCATCATTGATAAATAATAACCCAACCTGGAATCTTGTGGTATTCTCTACCAGTACATATTAATATTTGTTAGACACAGCCTGATTTCTTCTTGTGCACCACAAGTCCATAAATAAAACTTTGTACTCTATCTGAGACCTGGTGGGAGATTTGAGCTTATCCTGTGCTCACCTTCAAATTGACACAACCCAAAATGTGAGGAAAAAAATTACTGTACATCTATTTTTTCACTTTACACACATTTAAAAAATAATGCCCATTGTGAGTTGATACATCAATAGAGCCATAATTCATTGGCTGTCAGTAGTTTTGACCACATGCCAAACTTTTATTAATACAAATGATTGCTTAAGCTATTTATATGTTTTCTTATTGAAATACTTTTTTAACTCTAGAGCTGCAAGCCGTGGCACAATTCAGACCAATCTTACTCTGTAGCACCCATACTTATATTGTTTCTTTAACAATGCAGAAATTGCAACTGACATGATCCTCATCTTTGCAGAGTATTCAACAGTGCTGGAAGCACAAGAAATTTGCATGTTGACAGCATTATCACATTCTAAATCATGATCAAGATTGAGATTGATCAGTACAGGGAATATCAATGTTATAATGCATCTTGGCATATCACTTAGCCCTAAGTTGAATGATGAATGAAAAATGCATGATTTACAATAGAGATATACCACGCATGATACACACCATTTGTGTCTATTAAAGTAGAGCAGCTATCAGTTTAGTGATGTGCTCCTGCTCCTGACGCAGTATCCGTCCAGATTGCGTACATCACTGTCATCTGCACACACGGTACACTTGAATTTATTTGGCGATAAGCACAAGTCTATTTGAACGTACACACATAGGTACGCCACACAAACAGCACGTCCAGCCAAATAACATGCAATGACAGCTTGGTAAAATTGCTCCTATAAATCATTTGTCAGGCTACTCTAAATTCTGTCTCCTATCCATACGTGCATTCACATCTGTCCCCAAAGCCACACACACACATGCACCCCCTCTTCCACTTGCACACACATTTATTCTTGGATAGAGCTGACTGGGATATTGGGCTTACAGCTTTGACAAATTCTTCCTCATAAAAACCTATACCATACTCATTGCCTTCCTGCTGCATTATGGGACTGATTTCCTGCTGAGCTGCAAATATGTTTTCTTTGTTGCCTGGTGGTCAACAAAGTCTACCGGGATGTGAAAAAATGCTGGATTGCAATGTTTGATTTTTTACTATTATTCTTAAATTGAAATAAACACAATGCCACCGCAATATCAGAGAGTATTTTATATTGTTTTAGTTTTTTGAGTAAAATCAATCAAAAGTTTTAGAGACCTCTGGACTGTCCCCAGGACAAACCTGACAAACATGTCACAATGTTTGATAAAATGTCTAGTTTTAATTAAAACCTGTCTGTGCTTACAAAACCCCCAGGACTATGTCAGACCAATCATCTACTAAACACCTGGAGCATCTGTTATATTTCTGCTTAAGAATTTTCTGTGGATGAACTGAAATTGTGACAATCTCACAGATGTATATGAACAAAGTGGTGGCTGTTACATGTCATGAATGTGTTGTCAAAGGCAGCATATGCATGTGTAAAAGTAAATGCAGACAGTACTGAGCTAAAGTGATTAAAGTTCACATATAATTTTCCAATGTTTTCTTTACTGTTGTGTTCATGACAGTTCAAGATACAGGCTAATGAATAGGGATGTAATGCTATATATATTCATTCTTTAAAAAGCTCTTTCCAACACTGCTGTCATCACAGTTCTCTTCCATTGTGCTGTTTACAAACGTTCTTAGGAACATTGAAATGAGAAAGAGTTTGTATGATAAACTCGGGAGGCTCTCAGTCTCAACAGGTGGTCGTTTGACTTCCTTCCTCAGTTCCTTAGCAGCATGTCTTTCTCCCCCTTCTCTCTGAACCCTTTTTGTCAAATTACTGTCAAAAAAGGTGTCTACTACCAAAAATTTTAATTAAAAACAAAGGATTACTTTGAAAATTGGTGGAAAAGTCCTTACTGTTTGTTTATGTTTAATACTTTAGAGATTTTGAAGTGTATTTTTGACTCTTGATATTGGTTCATTAATACTTTTCACAGTAGAGTTACTGATAATCTATTATCAGTACTGATATGGTGATGGTTGGACAATATTTTAACACTCCTTTACATTGAATAATATTAAATACATGCGTTTAACAGCAAGAGAGATAAACTTCCATTTTCAGCAAGGATTCTACAATAGTTGATTTGTTTTCCATGTGAATTAAAGATGTGAAAATAACTTACTCACTCCCTAATACACATTCTTTCAATGTGGTAAGTGAATCGAAATAGCACCGTTGCTCAGACCTCCCAATAATTTCAAAACTATTTTTAACTCATACACTTAATCAATGGAACAACTGAGAAAAAATAAATAAATAAATAAAATAAATATACTGTGTGCTCATACACCTTATGCTGTTTCTACTTTGGATAAGTTTTTCTATCATAAACATATTCTCATTTAAAACTGCAGGAAATCGAGAGATGTCATATGTCTTTCTGGTGACATTTGTCACTGACAAAAGCAGAGCGATCAGGCCTGGATGCTTTTGGCTGGGGGCCTTGCCATCCATCATGGAGACCGGGTGGTAAATGGCTTATGTAATTCTGTTTCAGATGAATGACCATGGAAGGGAGTGTCACCACTAACGTTATTGTGATCTATACAGTCTCAAAGAGAGAGTGGGAAGGAAGCATGAGAGAGAAATAATTTTGTACCTAGAACTGAGCAGTTTGCAATGCTGAAAGTGAAAATGCAAAATACGGAATTGCCTCAAATTATATTGGATGTCTCAAGAGCAACTATAATAAATTCTGTGTTGTTCAAAAATGAATTATGAAATAAAGCCACAACATTTATACCACTACAGTTAAAAAGTTTTTTCTTTAAAACTTATCTTATCTTGAAAGTGTTCACATATTTGGTGCAGCCATGGGTTTTCAGTAATCCCTGAAACAAGCTAAGCTCTGGAATCCTGGACCAATTCTCCTCACTGTAACCGACATGGAAGCCTTCAGCTTGGCTGTATTTCTTAAAATTATGCTATGGTTGAAAGTTTTTGCTAAATATTTTTGAAGAGTGTCATGAACTAAATGATTTTTAATCCACACAGTATTATAAAGCTAATCCCTCTAGTCGGGTGAGTTTTCCCTTGGGGTAAAAAGTTAAGATGGTAAAGTATAATGTTAAACTGAACTGGCTGAATTTGATGAGAGGCTGAACAGTAAAGCAAGATTGCTGAAAGAGAAGCAGAAAATTATGTTGACCTTTCTTTTCCTTTAGGTCTAAGTGGTGCTATCAAGAAAATGGCACCATTTACAGCTTGTGAATGTCACAAAAAAAAAAGACTTCAAAGAATGACTGGCACAAATGCTTTGCTAATTATCCTGTGTGCCTAATAATTACTGCCATTTTTCAAACCTATAATATTCCTATTGGGTCTGTGTAGCTGTGATTGACAGTGCTCTTTTTTTGAGTTTCTGTTCTGCATTTTTCTAATCTAACTTCAAGACAGAAGGAAGAACAGGCACAGAGAGGGACAATACAAAGGAAAGCTGCAAAAGCATTCTGAAACACAGCAATATTGATAGGCCAACTACAGACCAAGCAGTCAATACTGACTTCTTTCTTTTCTATAATACTGCGTGTCTATCAGTATAATAAATATTAAAATTTTGATATGTTTCACATATGTGATGAGAGTTGGTAAGCACAACACTCATGGGCGTCTGCCTGAAGACTGATTTTAAGGGTAAACATGCTTCGTGTGGGTGGTCATCAGGTCAGCCCATTGGCTTGCTAGCTACAAAAGACAAGGCAAAAATTCATTAAGCCACTGTGGTTCCATTTATTTTACGAGACTCATCAGCACACAATCTCAAACTAGCATGACACTGTAGAAGGCATTTTTTTAAATATTACTGAAATTATTAATCTGCCATAGATCTATGAAAACTGTGTAATTAGTCTTTGTTGAAGTTTGTCCTACAACTTCTGACTGTAGATGTTCTCAAATCTGCTGAACTCTTTCCCCTGACATCAGACATCAATTAAACGATAATAGTGTTCTCGAAGGGCTGCAAGAACTTGTTTCAAGGCAAAGTTAAGGCAAAGTTGTATTTGCTGGACTCAACTAATAATAAGAGAAAAAGATCTCACACAGTAAAGTTATGCTTTATAAATCTCCCTACAAATCTTCACTCAAAAATATTTAAGCTAAGTGACTTCCTTTTGTTTCAGTTTTATTGTATTTTACTGTTAATTGTTTTACCTTTTTTCTACATACAGTAAAACTTAGACCAGTCACTTTGTGTATTCTGCATGTGTCCATAAATTCCAGGATTTTAAAATTTGTTCTTTAAGCAGTTGTTAAGCAACTTGTTGCACAAATTTACCTGCATAATTTGCAAACACATACACTTACAGGCTACTTTATTAGGTATACCTTGCTAATGCCTTCAGAAATGCCTCACTTCTATGTGGCATAGATTCAAGAAATTCTCACAGGTATTTCTAAGAAAATTTTGGCCCATATTGACAGGATGGGATCATGCAGTTGCTACAGATTTGTTGGCTGCACATCACTGATGCAATTCCCCCCCACTTCCACAGCATCTCTTGGACTGGGATCAGGGGTCTCATTTATAAAACATTGCGTAAGATCCATACTAAATGTGTACGTACGCCCAAAAACTGAAAATGGCGTACGGCAAAAAAATAATAATAATCCAGATTTATAAAACCATGTGGACGCAGGCTTGAAAGCAATTTTCCTTTCATAAAGTACAACTGCACCTCAATGTTTGGATACAAAGTTCATCTGCTGTTCTGACCTCTAAACACTCACATTCAACGATAAATGGTTAATTCAAAGTACTTAATGTATGTTAATGGATATTTAAAAGGGCCAGCTAATCAATGTTAGTTCATGGTCAATGGCAACCAGAGAGAAAAGAGTACAAAAACACAATTTCATGTGGCAGAAATCAATGTGAGGTGGAGAGTTGGGACAAAAACCTGAATTTTTGACAGACATAGTAAAATAAATACCTTCCGCAGCACTTTTGGAGGCCATATCAACACGCACCTCCTCTGCGCTCTGGTGGTTTGGAAAGGAGGTTATAAGCCTGCACCTGCGGGGGTTATCACTATCCCCTACAGGTTACAGTGGAAGAGTGCATCATTACAGCAGGCCCAAAAAGTTTATATTTCCTTCTTGAGTCTCCTATATGGAAGACCATTATGCACAAGTGTCACCACAATATTTACAAGATTAGATCAGTCAGTCAGATTACCTCGCTCCTTGTCACAGTGTATGTGTTAATCTCTGGCACAAATAATCCAGGTGATCATTCGTGGGGATAAAATGAGATGGTGAAAGAATTTTGACGAAATGGCTTTGATTTAAGATTTAAGTTAAATTTTTTAATTTAAAAGGTCATTATGTTTCGTTATGCCTCACCCCCCCAAAAATAAATAGCTTTGCTTTTTTGAATACATATTATAAAGTCGATCTGTGATTAAAGTTTCATCATGGAGTGAAATTAAATGTCAGACAAATTATGACGCAGTGTGGTTTCAATTCTCCGACTCACTGTCTGTGCTGCCAGTTTCCCCGGTCCCCAAAATGAGCGTACAAGTGGTTTAGAGTTTGCATGAGGGGCCGCACATTCTGCTGTCAAGTGTGATTTATAGAGATCACAACCTTTACATGGAAAGTGATGTATGCCAGTTTCAGACCTCATTATGTGCTTATGTCACCTTTATAAATGAGACCCCTTGTGACTTTAAAAGCTATTTGAATATCTTATTGTCATGTTGAAGAAACCAGTTTATGTTTTATGATTTGAGCTGTTTGACACATTGTTGTATTCTGTTGGAAGTTGCAATCAGGTGATGGGGACATTGTGGTAAATAAAGGGATGTACATGGTCAGCAACAATACTCACACAGGCTGTGGTATTTGAACAATGCTCAGTTAGTAGTAAGGATCTCAGAATTACAGCACAACCAAACTCTGACCTTACCATCTGAATGTTACTGATGAAATTGTGACCTATGCCTAGATTTTTGAGGTACTTCCTTTTTATTGTTTCAAATCGATCTCCCCATTGTCCTTTACATCTGACACCAATAAGGCATTTTGTTTCACACAGGTGTTGCTCACTGAATTTCGTTATTCTGACTATGTGCCATAAACTTGACAGACGGTTGTTTGATGAAATCGCAGTAGATAAACAGTGTCTGAAGTTTTCAAACAAGTCTGACGGGACCAACAGCCATGATATCTTCAAAATTATTTAAAACTTCTTTTTTCCTTATTCTCGCTTCTACCTTCAGCAAGTTGTCATTGTCATGAAGCATAGATGTTTAAATACATTTAATTACTGTGTTGTGATTGGATGATTCACTAATTCTGGGATTAACTCAACAGGTATTTCTATAGTTTTTATGTGTTTGTGTGGACTTTATTTATAAAAAAAAACTTTTATTTTTACTGTCCTTTACCCTAACCAGTAACAACAATAAAACATGTCACCAAAACAGGTTTTTGTGGGAGTTATATGGGACTCCTAGGATGTCTTGTATTTATAGTACTATGCAGCAGGCTCTTGTCCTGCTGGGGACAAGGAGTTTTTCTGGTATGACTGGCTGCATTTACCTCTTGAGGGAGCCTGTCTTTGTCTGGGAGATTCAGTGCCACTGATGATGTGCAGTTTGTGTGCAAGAGTGGTTTATGTACGGGTTTGCCCTTTTATTGCCAGCATCTCATAGTTTACTTTTCCTGATAATATAATTCTCAAATGTTTTGCATCGACACTTAAAGCTGCAAGGTGTAAACTGGAGCATAAAAGCAGCAGCATCAAATAATTGTTGTATCTTGGAATTTATAATCTACAATGTGTATGTTAAAGAATCCGAATGTTACAGTAAAAGCTTATGTTTTATTATAATTTGTTGTAATATATAGCCAAAATCCCCCTTCAAAACATTTGGGGAAATATGCATATGCCAGAAGAGGCCAGACTATATCAGTTTTAACATGTTTCTCCTGAAAAATGTGACCCGCGTTATCCAGATGGTGCTGCTTCACATCAGTAAGCTCAGCTTTTGAGCTTCACAGCCTGATCCTTGAGATTTTGTTTAATACAGAGAGTCCAGGTGGGATTTAGGCAGCACAGAAAATCTGGGCTTGTGTGTGCAAAGCTTCTAAAAACTTAAGGACTTACTCAGGATCACAAGTGAGGTCACATTATCATCTGAACTTTTGTTCTGATATATACCGTATTTTCTGCACTATAAGGCGCACCTAAAAGCCTTCAATTTTCTCAAAAGCCGGCAGTGCGCCTTATAATCCGGTGCACCTTATATATGTTTTAAAGTGTCTTAGAAAGACACTTTGAAACACTTTATTAA
>CAEFZY010017694.1:0-13169 GCA_903066815.1 Brachyrhaphis roseni | reverse complement strand
AAAAACAATTCGTGGAGAGCCGATTAATCCAGGCCAGTCCGAATTTCCAGCGAACCCCGCCGCGCCTCCCTCTCTCTGTTTCTCTCTCTCTCTCTCCTCCTCCTCTCCCTCTCTATCTCCTCTTCCTCCTCTGAACGCTCATATCGCCGCTTGGTGTTTCTCCAGAGCTCGCAGCGTCGATAAAAACCCTCTTCGATCAGAGTTGATGATGTCGCTCTGATTCATCTGGTCACAGCAGCAGAAGAAGAAGAAGCGGCAGCTGCGGTGGAGGAAGTGCTTTTATTTTTAATGAGGAAGGCTTTTTTTTTTTTTTCACTGACGAGGAATTGAGGCCAGGCCGTCCACACACACACACACACACACCCCGTCTGAACATTGTCAGTGGGCCGCTGTTTGCTGCACGGAGAGTTATAGCCGCAGTTAAAGATGAGCAGTTCCAGCTGCAAACGGAGCTGGTCGTCCTGAAGCAGGCCACAAATCAAACGCTATATCTCTTTATTTGGGTTCTCATCCCTCCGCCTTAATAAACTTGTTGCCTGAGCAGAGGCGGTCGCACCCAGGACGGTGCCTTTACATACCACTTGTAAAACACGGTGCTTTGACAGACCTCTTAAATCAGATACAACAGACTCATGTCTATTTGCAGTTCAGTAAAGTTAAAAAATAAATAAAATGTGTTTGACATAACCAGATTGGGTAATCACTGAGTCTTTCAAAAGGAGAATGAGTCAGAAAAATGGTCATGTGATTTTCAAACCATGTATTGATGCCATTTTGTTTTTTACAAGGCACATTTAAAGAATCGATTTTTTAACCAAAGTGCTGTACTGTACTAAAACAGAGCAGGCAAAGACCTAAACAAAACTCAAATAGAACAACAGACTAAGCAGAAATAACACAAAATGCAAAGACTGAAATGGCTAAAATAAAAACCAACTCGCACAACTTCAAAAACATTTTTTTTAAAAAACACTTAAAAATAGTGAGACGGGTTACTTGTTCATTGGAGCCACTGTAATGAAAAGACCGGATCTCGTCTGAGCTTCAGGTTCGGTTTTTGGTACGACCAACCGAAGCTGGACAGTTTGCCCAAAGGTCAGTGGTGAAACACGACGCCGACGCAGGTCAGACAAGTTTACGGAAGAGGAGGCCCAGTAAGGCCTTTAAAAGACAAGACAGATTTTAAAATAAATTCTTTGGCACCCATAACCCAGTGGCAGTGGAGAGAAGACAGAGCCTGGACTTGTAACATGTTGCTCAACGTACAGCCCCAGGTCATTTATTGTCATTAGAGCTCAGAAAATGCATGACCAATCATCTTTTGATGTCATCAAGGTGATGTAGAAGAGATGGATGGAACACAGACTGTTTGGCTAGGGAGTTAAATCTGACAGTCATCTGCATAGCAGTGAAAAGAGATGATGTGACTTCACAACACTGACTCTAAAGAGAAAAGATACAACGAAGAACAGGAGTGGACGGAGAACTGAACCTTGAGGAACGCCACATGAAAGAGGTGTTGAAATACACTTGGGTTTTCTGTATGAACACAGAAGCTCATGTCCTGTTGGTATAATCAAGTCCAGTCTAACTCTGAACCTTCAATGACCACTTTATGTTCCCTACAGATTATAAAAAATACTGTGGACACAGAGCTAAATGCTTCCATCTAAAAGTACAAAAATCCTCCAAACTTCCAGAATCGGTTGCTAAAAGGAAGTCACTCAAAATCGTCAACATTATTTTATGACTATGTTGATGTTTACACTACAGAACTAGTTTGAACTGCAGTGTATGAGTGCAAGTCGGGGGTTTTCATTCATCAATATAAAAGAAAATGGAGCAAAATAAATAATCACAAAATTGCCACATACATGAAAATACAAGCGTTCTGCCACTGACTCATAACAACTGCAAATGATCATTTTGTGTTTCTCTCTGGGGATCTTCTGTCCTGCCATGAGGACATGCATTTCAAAATAAAAGCCATGAAAAGTATCTGTGTATTAAATTTAAAATAAAAAAACCCAAAACATCGGGGCTGCCTCTTCCATCCACGTGTTTTATTTAAGAAAAATTAATACACTCTCACATCATTTGACATGGATGTTCACTTGCATTTTCTCAAGAATAATAATAATAATCAGACACATTAAACATGCACACACAGCAATTTTGTCTCTGCTTTTGTGAATCCTGCAGACTGCATTTATTGTGCTTGTTCAGTCAGAGATCAGAGGAGTGCAGTGCGGCTTCTTCCTTTACAATGAATAGTACAACGAAGGGTGATGGCAGTATTATGCACTCAGTCTCAGTCATCCAGAAAACATCCTAGAGGTTTTTTTTTGCCTGCTTGGACAAACCTTTTTTCTTTTTCCACAATTGTAACTCCTTCTGAATAGTTTGTCTTATGACCTAGGATAATGGTTTCCAGTTGATGTTTTTAGCTTTTGTGCAGAAATGAAGGACACATTTATATAAACAAGCAAACAATAAACATGACACGTACAAGTTAAAGTGGATACATGTATAAACCTTTCAAGTTGTAGTTGAATGCCCCCAAGATAACGAAGAAACGAGTTCAATGCAGCTGGACGTCAATTTCCACGTCGCAACGTGAGAGATAAAAGTCTTTGAAAGAAGGTCGCACCTCGAAAACTGATTCAGATTCAGCCACTCTGGTGTCATTCTTTAAAATGGAAAAAGAAAAAGAAACCAAAAAAACGTGCTATCGGCCGTGTTGTAATATTTAAAAGCAGAGGATGCTACGCCAAAGAAGGGCAGTGGTCTGTTGAGCACATGGAAGCACATATGGTCAGATGAGTCAGTGTTCCCAGGCTACCAGCACAATGAGGAGGAGAATAAGCTTAGCACACAAATGGAAAAAAACGAGGCAAGCATTTGTTCGAGATTTTTCTTTCCTTCACAAAAAAAAAAAAAGAGAAACGTGCAACTTTGCAGGTTAAAAAAATACATGAAAAAAATAGAATCAGTTAGATGGGAAATCCCAGAAAGTAAGCGTGCACAAGTATTTGTTGAATTAAAGCAGGTTTTTGTACCTTCTGCTTGCTTCTGCTGCTATAAGGCAATTGATGGAGGTTAACATCATTTCAGCTGTGGATGTTTTCCTCATCAAGTCCAAAGTGATTGTCAAAGCTCGGCACGTAAAGGTTTGCTGCAACTTCAAGAACGGTATTTATCTAGAAAACAACCGTTTGTCACATTTCTTTATCTAAACTCCTGTGAATGTTGGTATTTTGTGACGAGGTCTCCACCACTGCTAACTCTTTTCAGTCAAAGTGTGACCAACAAGGTTAACGACCTTGTTGGTTTGCTGTTGAAAAGCTGCAAATCAGAAAAAAACCAACAATCTACTGTCATGTGCGTCAAACCCTCTGCAACTGAGCCAGATACTAAATTCTTTGTATCTTGAGATTGTTTCGATTTGATTTGAAGAGAGATAAATAAAAAAAAGAGGCACGTTTCTTTGATTGGCATTAATCGATATCTTTGGTTTTCTTTACATTCATTATCCAACATTTGATTTATGTGCTTCTGGAAGTCCTCAAACTGCATAATTGCTGATTTAAAGTGTAAGCGATAAGTGTGGTCAGTCTCAGCTTGGCTGTATAACCCCCTCTTACGCAAAAATATATATCCAAATCCACATATGAATATTTTATGAGATGAAGATTAAAAAGCCAACACCTAGAAGTAAACTTGACAGGAAGAGAATTGGGTCGCCTCAAGGCACCTGTGGACAATCTGAGAGACTCTGAAAATGTTAGCAGGATAAGAAGGTAGAGAAGGTAGAGAGGGCAAATATTGGCAAGTCAAAATGTTGGATGCTGACATAGTTATGCAAAAGACTACATGCTGAAACTGAGTCAAAACAAACTTCAAATAATTACTATAAAAGGCTTGGTTGCACTTATGCAACCAGAATATTGCATCTTTTATCATTTTTTCCACCCACTTCGAGGAAATCTGTTACTTTTTCAGTTCATTTGTTATGGCTATGTATCATATTATATTTGGGAAAACACCGGACATTACACTACAAAATCTTGAAACTTTTGGCGTAGCCTTTTGAGATCCACTTTTAGATTTGGAGAGGGATAAAATAAACAGTATTTCCTCCAAATGTCCCCTTAAACCTAGCTCCAAAAGTGAATCAATCTCTATTCTTCCCTACACATTGTAGTTTTAGAACCATACATTAAGCTTAAAAAAAAAAACAATAACATAGCTTCAGTCAGAAAAGTTAAGGTCTGTAACTTCTTACTTTAATTCTTTAAGCTGCGTCAAAGCTTTGCCCCCATTAAATGATTTTAGCCTCATGCAAATAGAGGTGAACGGTCTTGGTTCATTAAAGCTTCTGGCTTCAGAATTGATATTTGGTTAAAAAGATTTTAAAAAATAAATAATTAAAAAATAAATAAATTCAGTAGATCAGTCACCATTAAACAGGTCACCTTTTGTTACCCAGCCATCACTAAAACTCACCTCATCACTGTGTTTTGCTAAGCTAGGCTAACATGCTGTTGCTGCTTCTCAGTTCATACTTAATTTGTAATAATATTATCTCTAATACATGTTTTATGATACAAATCATCCTAGAATGATCCCTAGAAAAACAATGTAGCACTCAGTTTGGAATGTAAGAATGATATTTAAGCTAGCTCCGTATTTGCTAGCAAATTGTTGAAATGTCGGCTTACAATGCTTTGTTTTGCCCAAATTACCTCGAACTAGCTTTATCATGTTTGACGTATTTAATGTAGAAAAAACATGCAGTAAACTAGGGAGACGTAGGCTTCAAATGAATCACGAAGGTAGGAGCTAGCATCAAATTTGGGCCCATTTTAAAGAGACGAGGCCGTGTCACACCTCAAAGCTAATCTCTCTTGACTGTCCAAATAAGGGCTCTGTTGCCAGGTGTGTGTCGGAATATGCACGCCGCAGCTGTGTAGAGCTACAGGTGGTCTTGATGGCGACCTCATACGGAGGCGGGGGTTCCAGCCACGGTGGAGGGCGAGGTGCTGGGCTTAGCCCACCACAGTCCATGGGTGGATAGTCGAAATCTTCACCACGAGTAGCATTCCTCTGGCTCTCCATCGTCCTACAGCCAGAAAAAGCAGTTTTGAGAACAATCGTGTGAAAGCAAACGTAAAGGTGCTTTTTTGATATGCATGTCAAACTTGTTGACATTGCCAATAAGACAGGACTTGTACGAGTTTTCTATAACTTTTCTTAAGTTCTCCTCTGTTCAGTACACCCCAAAATTGTCCTCTAAGACTTAGGCATTAAAAACAATTGACTTTTCTATTTGGTGAAATGCCCCTATTATGGTCCAGTTTTAGTTTTCAGGCAAAAACCACTATATTTATAAAATTAACATTTCTTGTGTCTCAAAGAGTGTGTGATGCTATCCACTCCAACCAGGTTCCCAGGGTCTTTGGATCACTGATCCTCCAGTGTACTTTCGACAGTGGGAACATGGTACTCTTCCACATTCTCATCCTTTGGTTCCCACCGAAAATCCGAAGATTTACCCGACCAAATCAAACCAATCGAGTTAAAGTCGCAGTTTTAGCTCCAACTAATGAGACATAACCACTCCCTGACTTATGAAGATCAACATACATGTTCGCTTATGTTTCCCATTTTAGAGAGTTACTAAGAGAAATGCGCCTCTGCATCTGATCCTATTTATAGCCCGGGGAAACAGGAAGTCATAGATCACGAATACATGTTTGGAGACCCTTGGATGAGTTTAAGTAGTATAAGTAAGAGTGTTTTAATTAGTTATTCACTCTTTCAGATGCATCAAGTAATGTTTTAAGATACTAGAAACAATATTCAGAGGCTCAACAGGAACACACACACACAGATAGGATGCTTGAAATGATCCAACATTTGCAACATTTCTCAGGATGATGTTTGTGTTTTATAGAGTGAAAGAAGTGGTATTAGGGAGTGAACAGTCAGACGGCAAATCTCATTACTTTGGCAAACTGAAATCTGAACCCTTATCAAGAGGGCAGCAACAAACATGCCTAGATGTTTAAACAGTGATGCTTTTCTTTTTACTCTTTGGATTCAACCAAAAGGCATAGTAAGTAAGTTAGATAATAAAATGAGTAGTCAAAAAACAACAGCCAATATTTACAATGACAGCATTTTTTTTTCTTCTTCTTCTTTGTTCACCCACCTGGGCAGAAACACGGACTGGGACTCTGGGAATCGAGTCAGCTGAGGAGAGAAGAGAGCATGGCTGGAGTAGTTGGGGTAGTCGTTGTAAGGGTAATGGGGACAGTCCGGGTCGAAATCCCGCTGGTTGTAGTTCACTACGTTTTTGCTGTTCATGGCCCAGAAGAGTCCCAGGATGAGCATGACCACCCCCAGCACCACGCAGCACAGCGAGAAAGCCTGCAGGCGGCTCTGGTAGGAGGCCAGGAAGGCTGTGGAGCCCCCGGTAACAATGAGGAAGGCTCCGACGAAGATTGCTCCGTGGTGCAGGGAAGGCATCTCCCCACAGGACTGCAACCTGTCTCTGAGCTCTCTGCTGGGCTGGGGCCGGCTGGATGGTGTCATTCACATGTAAACAGTAGCACAGAGCGCGGTCCCCCTGTGCACTCTGACGAAGACCAGAGATCCAGGCGATTTACAAGAAACCCCGACGAGACGAGTCCTTCTAAATCTCACTGTTTGGTCTCCATCACTTCCATCTCCATTAGTGCTGAAACACTGCCGACCATCTTTAGTCCATGTGTTTATTCTCCCTCTTCTGTTCCAAATTGTTCGTTTGTTGCAAAACTTGGGGTTGAGGGGGGGCATAAAAGAAGAATGAAAATGTTGAGCGCTCTGATGCGCATCAGGCTAATGTTGAGCAGCTGTGTGTTTATCATCAAGCCAGATGGACAAGAGGACGGCAGAGCCCATTAAGAAATCTTTACTGGCGCCCCACCCTCCCTCTAATGTGTCCGAAGGGTACCACTTTAGCCTGTGTGTGTCTGCAAGAGGGGATGAGAGACAGGAAGAGGGACAGAGAGTGAAAGAGTGCGGGTCGAAGCTGTTTTTCTGAGCACAAATGGACGTAATATAGAGAACAACTGGCTGTATTCTTCAGCAATGCATGTCACGAAGCGTCATGACTCTGAACACTAATTTAGTTTGAGAAATTTACAAAGTGCATCCTGTCTTAAATAAAGAGAAAATAAGTCCCACAATGCCTTGCGAAAGCATTTACACTCCTTGAACAGTTTTACATTTGTCATGCCACTGCCACTGACTTCAGCTTTGTTTTGCTGAGGATTTATGTGATAAACACACCAACATGAGGCTGCGCTGTGTTGAACCGCCTTTCTCCGCAGTCACTATGGCAGGTCTTCTGGACGTGGCCTTGCACAGCTGAACACATTATAGTCACAAAACTCCAAGTGAATAAAATGAAAATTTAAGAGTTTAATCTTTCATCTTCACCTATTCCCAAATTGTATACAACCGTTCAGTTAGCAATTCCCTAAAAAAAAAAAATGAGGAAAAAACGGTGGGAAAAGGTTATAGTTGAAGCAACAATGTATTTGCTTCAGTCAGTGATGCTGCAGATTGTCAAACTTTTTTGAAAACAGCCTTGACTCTCTGTTGCACTTCGCCCGCTCCCATGTGGGCAGACGGCGTGGTGTGAGAGTCCGTCTGCTTTACGATTGGCCAATCAGCAGACACGCTCTCTCTCTGCCACGCCCTACGGCCGCACGGTGAACCAATAGGACACAAACGGAGATAACAAGCCCCGCCCTTTTCGGAATATCGACCAATCAGCCTTGAATAAAGGCGGAGTTTGAAGTCCACCTACCTGATCAGGAGTCGGGAGTCTTTTACCCCAGCTGGAAATTTTTTTAAAAAAAAGTTTAGGCTCGGAGTTTGGCCATCAGATCAGCTTCTTATCCGCGCTGACGCGATGAATCCGCTGCCGTATTTAGGAGCTCTGCTGGTTTTCTTCCTGCTCTGGATCAGAGTCAAAGGTCTGGACTATGTGATCGTCCACCAGCGCTGGATATTCGTCTGCTTGTTCTTGCTGCCCCTCTCGGTTATATTCGATGTGTATTATTACGTGAGAGCGTGGCTCATTTTTAAGATGTGCTCGGCTCCTAAACTGCACGACCAGCGCGTGCGGGACATCCAGCGACAGGTGAGTCAGGGCTACGTCATCATCGCATCATCACAACATTCCGGCACAACAAACCGCTGGATTTATATTCTCCTGATCTGAACTGCAGGAGCCATCAACGTGTATATAATATGCGTTTTGGTTCAGGAAAAGCTGGTAGTGGGGTTTGAACCAGGGGCGAACCAAGACTCAATGGGGACCTGAGTATAATGTAATGTGGGGGGGAACTTCCGGTTAAGCTTTGATTTGATTTGACTTACCTTGGCTGTGGGACTTATGTTGCTTTCTAGTTGCAAGTTGGAAAACTGGTCAAAGTTGCTGTTTGTTTTGGTGCTACCTCCATCAGCAATACATGCCAAAAATAAATAAATAAATAAATGCATTACATTTATGTAATGCATTACAACATGCTCACGTATAGTGATGATAGAACGCTATATATATGTGTGTTACAAACTTAATGAGACATATCAGAAGTGTTTATACCTGCAGCTTTCATTATGTTTTGTGTGTGCTGCAGCCATATTGGATTCTAAGCTTGAGTCTGATTGCTGATTTCCTTCTTTCCTAATCAGAATCCGTATTTTAGAGGGGATCCTTGTTTTATTTCCAAATGCAATATTTGACTTGCCAGTGCAAATACAACTCGGTTAAAGAAGATTCATTGGGAGTTTCAAAATGTTATGTTTTGTTTACAAGCAACAATTGGTAAAATATGAACCCACACTTGCTTTAAATTGCTGATCAACTATCACAATGTGAATTAAATGTTATTATTATTGAATTGCTGCTGATATGGTTACGCCAACTTTATGAAGGGTTTTTTTGTGTCCTAAAAACAACATTTAGTGCAAATTAAATTGCTCTAAAGCCTCCATACCAGCAGTGGGCACTAAGCAGCAGCAATTCCTGCACATTCCCCATCATTACTTGACTTGGAACATTTATATCCTTTAAATTTAATAACTAAGATTTACAGTATATAAGTAGAATTCCCTATACTGAACACAATACTGCAAAAGTAATTTTATTCTGTGTCACATGCAGGTACGTGAATGGAGGAAGAACGGCGGTGGGACCTACATGTGTACCGGTCGACCCGGCTGGCTCACCGTGTCCCTCAGAGTGGGAAAATACAAGAAGACCCACAAGAACATTATGATCAATATGATGGACATTCTGGAGGTGGACACAAAGAGGCAGGTAGGAGAAACCAGGAGACAAGAAGATGGACATCGCAGGATATTATTATTTTTCCCTCCATGCATTCAGATTAATAGCTTAACTGCTGACACTCCCTGTAATCAACATTTTTGACTCATTAAAACCCTCATTAGTTATAACTACCTACACACGAAACCCTTCGACAAGGTCTTCTGGTTGTAGTTCATTTTGAGAAAAATAAGAATGTGTTTGTTTGTTTTGTTTTTTTTCTAAATGAAATCTTAGAAAGTCATCAGACTAAAAAATATGTCTTAAAAAATGAAGGGTTTCGACCCTGAGTGTATGTGCAAACGGCCTTTTTATGTTTCTTCTAGTTATGGATTCTTCCTCTCAGAGCGGCCATGTTGTTACATGATTCTTTCCACTGTACAAGCAATCTTTTACCAGCTTCTGACAAAATCTTTTGCTTTTGTTTTTGCACCAAAACCTGTTCAGCTGTTGGGGAAAGGGGAGGGGGGAATACAACTCATCTTTCCTGAACATTGTCTTTATTCTTAGGTGTAATTTTTTGAGCAGACATACCTCTAAGAATTTAGAAATGGTACCAGAAAATGAACTTTTTTTTTTTCTTCTCATGTACAGGTGGTGCGAGTGGAGCCTCTGGCCAACATGGGTCAAGTGACCGCTCTCCTGAACTCCATCGGCTGGACGCTGCCGGTGCTGCCGGAGCTGGACGACCTCACAGTGGGTGAGGCGAGCGCACGTCAGATTATTTTTAGGCCGATCATCTCAGTGCTGCTTCATTTCTCTCTTTCCGCTTTCCTAAAAGTAGAAACCCCATCCGTCATCGCGCTGTGATTTCCACAGCTTATGCGCGAGATGGAGATCTGCGAACCCTCCATCAATCAGTGCATCCTGTCCAGAGCCACGGCCGCTCCTCTAATTGTGTTAGAAGGGGGGAGAGGTGGGGGTTTTGGCGTTGCAGCTCGGAAGATGAAACCCGGAGGAAATGGCCGCAGCAGCATGGAAGCACCCCTGGATAGAGTTTCATAATGGATTTCCTGATGCCATAATCTACGCATCAGCGATCTAATGTTTTCCCATCAGGCCGTGCTACATTCATTTATCCCGCTGTCCACAGACCAACGCGCTCGCAGCAGGCGAATGCTGTTATCTGCTCGTCTGTTTGGCCCCCCTGTTGCTCTCACCCGGGCAGAAATTCAATTACCGTAGAGCATTTCGCTTTTGTTTTTATTTCTTTTCTTTCTCAGGTGGGCTGGTGATGGGCACAGGCATCGAATCTTCCTCCCACGTTTATGGGCTTTTTCAACACATATGTGTCGCGTACGAGCTGGTCCTTGCTGACGGCAGCTTGGTGCGCTGCACAGAGGTAAGTACTGCACCGGTTTGAGTCCAAGGGCCCTAAATCCTACCGCAGATCAGGCGTTCAGAGAGAAAACATTTGGCTTAGATAATGTTTTTGTCATTGCATCACAAATTTATGAGCTTTTGTCACAAAAGCAACATTTGAGGTCAAAATTATAGCTATTTAATGCTTGTTTGTCTTATAAAATCATCAGACTTTTTTTTTTTCTTATAGAAAGCTGACAGAGCATCCCATGGCAGTCTGAGAGCAATAATAATAATAAAAATAACTAGGGCTGCAATTAACAGCTATTTTCAGTATTGATTAATCGATCAATTAATCTGATTTAAAAAATTGACAGAATATGCCAATTTTATTTTATTTTTTCCGGTGATTAAAAATCACCGATTTTTCCCGTCATGACGAAATCCCGTCATGACGGGAACCATGACCGACCAAGCGGAGCCGGACAAGGTGAGGTGCCGGCACTAAAGACAATTCCCTTGTCTTTAGAAAGACAAGGGAATTGTCTTTCTAAAGACAATTCCCTTTAGAAATGTCTAAGAGACAATTCTAAAGGGAATTGTCTCTTAGACATTTAAGAGACAAAAATGATAAGCAAAGCAGATATTTATATGCTTTGCAACATTTTGTTGGGGTGTGACCAATTTATTCTGATGAGGTTTTATGTGATGGACCTTCACATCACACCAAATGAAGCACAATTTTGATGTAGAATAATATTTTTTCTAATAAAAAATCTGAAAAGTGCGGCATGTGTTTGTATTCAACGGAAGCCTGTTTTTCTTGGCAACATGTCTCAGGCTGAGTCAGGCTGGAGGGAGAAGGTTTGCAAACATCAAATCTTGATTAGATTTGAGTCTGTTCTTTGACTAGGCCATTTAAACACATGAATGTGTTAAGTTGAGTTTGGTGCCATGTGGCCAGAGTACCTTGCTAACCTTTCGTCATGGATAAAGTCTGTTTTTCTTATTAGATGACTTCTAAAGGGAATTAAAAACAATAGATTTTATTTAGGGGCATCGGAGAGAATACAGATCCATGCTACGCTGTTGATGTTTACAAATAAACAGCGTGGTTGTAATGTGACATCATGTGAAGTGGTAAAAGGAGTGCGCATTCTTTCCCAGGACAATGTGGGTTTTTGGTTTTGCCCAAACAGGAGGAGAACTCTGACCTGTTCCACGCCGTGCCCTGGTCCTGTGGCACTCTGGGATTCCTGGTCGCAGCGGAGATTAAAATAGTCCCTGCGAGGTCCTGGGTGAAGCTGCGCTACGAGCCCGTCAGAGGTCTGGAGAACATCTGCCGACGCTTCGCTGAAGCGTCGGCCGACAAGCGGAACACGTTCGTCGAGGGCATCCAGTACAGCCTGGACTCGGCCGTCGTCATGACGGGAACCATGACCGACCAAGCGGAGCCGGACAAGGTGAGGTGCCGGCACCGGCAGATCCGCCGTCACGTCTTTGACCGCGTCTGATGTCGGATCTTCCTCCTGGACAACAGATCAACAGAATCGGCCTGCACTTCAAACCCTGGTTCTTTAAGCACGTGGAGAGCTACCTGAGAGGAGGCCACAGCAGAGTGGAGTTCATCCCTCTGAGGCAGTACTATCACCGACACACACGCAGCATCTTCTGGGAGCTTCAGGTGCACACACGCATGCAAGTCACTCGTTATCTTTCACTTTTTATTATTCAGCTGCTAACGTTAACACCGTAGCCCCACCTTTAGCTTCATCTCATCAAATCGATAATGGATAAGACGAGGACTCACACAATTAATTGTGACAAATAAATAATCGTCAAGTGATTTAGTAATCCATCAATCGTCAACTAGATTATTCAGACTCTAAATAAGGTCACATATACGCAACAGTAATTGTTGCTTATATGTTTATATATATATACTTATATATGTGTGTGTGTGTATTTTACATTTGCAAAGCTCCTCAAGTGACATAGTTTTAGCTCCACCCAGTTCAATTTAACTAAAGGAATGCTATATTATTGCATTTTAGGCCAAAAAAAAAACATTTGAATTGAGTTATTTGTTTATTTGCATCTTTTAATGTATTTCTAAGATTGCATAAAACAGGCTTAAGTTGTTAAGGGAAAACTCTGCATTGTTTGCCACTTTTAATTCCAATTATTTGATTAATCATCAGAGTAACAGATAAAATAATCCTTAGTTGTCTCCCTACTGAAGACCTTACAGCCGAAATTTTCGCACAGAATCATCTTAACTTTTCTGCCAGAATCTTGTTCTTAATCGCTGTTCACCGTTTTCATCACATCCCAGTGATTTTTCAACAGGATCTGAAAATCCTGGTGAGTCAGCCACCAGTGAGAGCATCGTTCCCTGCTGCCTGATCCTCTGGTTTAAATCCAATAAATCCTCCCATTATCAGCTTGTAATCAGAGAAAATAGTCTTGATTGTAAAGCTGC